>VWYK01035842.1:22333-68047 GCA_013399775.1 Semnornis frantzii
CACCACGTTCTACACTGTTGCACTAACTAACACATCTGAAGATACAGAGACTTCTCTGGTTACACTGGCAGGAGAAACCCCAAGAGAAAAAGCCCTCCTTTCCTAGTGTAACAACTGATGCACACCTCATGAGAATGCATCAACCCACTGGAAGATGAAATGTTTGAAAAGAACGTTCTATTTCCAGAACAATTAAAAGTCTGTCTTCCCAACAGCTTTGCTACAAGACAGAGGTCTTTTTTTGCATAAGTCTTAAACCACCCTGCCTGGAAGCCCTCATTATCACTGTCAGTTTTGTTACTCTGCCATCCTCTGCCAAACTGATGCATCACTAAATACCAATCACTTGGTAAGTGGTTAATGTACTTGGATGCAGCAACAGTTAGCTTTAAATACAAGAGTACTGAACTCAGTATCTCATCTCCATGTACCAGCCACTTGAGAAACAACAAGACTCCCAAAGGTCTTGACAGTTGCTGTGGCAGGAGAGTAATGACTGAGCCAGTAACTGAATGACTTTTACTCAGTTTTTAAAATTTAGCTCATTTTGTTCTTCACCACAATAGCTGTTTGGTTTTCTGCTGGTCTGGATACTAACAACAATATCCCAGGACCTCTTGCTCATGTGAGAAGTGTCTATATGTATTAATCAATCATCTTCAGCACTTTGATGCTTTAAGATGACATAGTGCTAAAAAAAAATATTAAAAAAACCAACTGAATTAAGTTTTACAAAGAGGAGCCTCAGCTGCACATGAAGTTTGTCAGCATGACCCATGGTCTCCCAGCAAAAGACAAATGTAAGACCAGTGAAAGGCTGGTGGAGGCAATGGCTGGAGCTGAGATTCCTGAATTGCAGCTAAACACTCAGATTTTTGTCTTGATATGCAGGGAATGCACTAGGCCAGAGTCAAACCTGAACTTAAAAGTCACCCAGTGTCACAATCGGATAAGTGACACCTGGTAAGCACAGACTCAGACTAGGCACTCCCCAGCACACTCATGCCTCCCCATCACAATGGGTTGGTTCACTATGGGAACCAAAAGGAAAGCATCAGAAGATACCAAGAGGAACAGGTCTTCCCACCACTAGAAAAAAGAGCTATAAGAATACCCAAATAAAGCACCAATGCTTCACTCTCTTCACTTGCAGGCATCTGTCCTTAATGTCCTCATTCACCAAACCAGATTTCAGCCTCACCTACCCAATGCCAGTGTGGGAACAGCAAACAGGCCTCCTTCACTCACAAACATCCTCATCCTGACAAGCATAAATACATTTTTCCAAGGTAACAGCTTTTAAATCACTTTCAGTTGGCATGAATATTATCAGGCAGCATATGCTTTCTGCCAGGAGTCAAACTGATATATGAGGCATCCACACCAAGATAAGGCTCCCTATCCTGTGTGTTTTCTCCTCTCTGGACACTGCCAAGCTCTGGGCCATGGCTAATGGTGGCACAGGCTCACAGAGCTCTCTGGAAGAGTAAAAGCTTGCATTTGTTGTTGGAAGGCATAAAGGCAGTTCTTGTCAGCATTTTCCTGGTTTTCCTACTCCCTCCCCACTGTTCCATCTAGAGGCAGCTTTTTTTTCCCTTTTTGTGTCTCTTCCATGAGCATGCAAAATGATTTAGTTTGCAAAAATGCAAATACTGTCAATTGTTTACAAAATATAAACAGCTGCAGAAAGTGTTGAAAGTCAGTTATAAAAATGTATAAAAGGAACATAGTATTTATCAATAATTAACTCAAGTAGTTCTTCCTGAATTGTCCTGAGTACTCCTCTTCCTCAATTCTTTGTAGATAGTCACATACAACCCACTAAACATCTGCCCTTCAGAAGTATCCTGCTTAATCACCTGCAGAGAAAGGGCTATACACAAAATCTACCAGCAATGGCAAAAAAACTCTTTCCACTGCAGGTTTCCAAATTGTTATATATGAACTAGATTCTTCCAGCTCCACTGTAGGGCAAAGTGAAGCATTGTATGCAGGAGATAGTGAGACAGGTCACAGCCACAGTGAAGTTCTCAGCCACTTACTTTATAGGATTGAAAATTTAGCTCCAAGCTAGTGTTAGAAGCTCAGCACTGGAAGCAGAAGGGACTAGACTGGGTCTTTGCCACAGGCACTGAGAAATAACCAAACCTGTCAAGTGCCATGTCAGAAATCTCTTGCTTGTCCCAGTCCTGACTGCTGTTTTTAGTAAACCGATGACCTATTTCTTCCTGTTGTCTCACTCTCCAGCCTAAACTCCAGTAGTCTGAAATTAAACATGATACCAGTCTGCTGGCAAATAAAAACCGCATCGTTTCAGCCCACATCTCCATGCATTTTACCAGATCCAAGATGACTGAATTCACTTGACAGCAGTAGGAATACAGAGCAGTGCAGATGTTGGAAATCACGAAGAACCAGATGCTAACCTCACTTGGAATTTCAACCAGTGCAATTAACCTAGTGGAGTTGACCCAAATTTATATAGTGAGATTAAATCCAGTCTTATTTCTCTATCATAGAACTTCCTCCCTTTCAGATCATCTTCATCTTTGTGGCTTCCTTTTTCCCTTTTGCTTAAGTCTTTCATAAGTCCAAGAAATTAAGAGGATGGAGTAAAGTCTTAGGTATTTATGTGGTGCCTATCATCTAGGCAATTCAAGCACTGAGTAGAGCAAGAAAACTACTGTAAAGAGGTAAGCATTAATACAAAAAAAGGATGCTTACTGTCACAAACATTTCCCTTTAAATCGTTGTACAAAATACAAAAGTTCACATTGTACACCAGATTTTTGTTTACAAGGTACTCAATCTATCAGAGGTAGAAAGTGGTAGGTTGCAATTCTCTCTCGCAAGTAGGCTGCAGTTCTATCCTAACTACTTCAGAATGCACCCATTTGAAAACCAGAAGTCTTACTAAACTTGTAACAGGGATTTTATTTTTCTTTTTTTTTATAAATATTTTTAAATGTCATATTTATAAATATGTAGGCTAAATAAAACCAGATGGAGCAACAGTTCAACAGTCTTAGCCTTGTATTGCTTTTTTTTCTATTAGAAACAAACCAAGAGAGTTCTTAAATGGTTGTGGGGCAAATTCATTTTTAACTTCTAAAATAAAATCAAAAAATGAACTTTTTTTGCCCTGTATCTTGTACTCTGATCATAAAAAAGGGATTCTGTACAACGTGCTGCATTTATACACCAGTCCTATGGAAGTCTGTATTCTTTAAGTGACGAGCATCAGTGAGCGATTTCACCTTTCATCTCCAAGATCCTCTTGTTCCTTGACTCAGGAGCTTCAAAGAGACATGAATATTTACACTATTTACAGATGGAGTGTCCAAGCTCAGTGGCATAAAGTGTCCTGTAAGAATCGCGCAAGCTGCTGTGACCAGAGTTCAGAACCTGAACAAGTTGATGAAGTCTTGCGGCGAGAGAGAGGTGGAGCAAGTCTCTGGGTTGTTGGCTGTGCAAGGGTGATCGGTACCCTGGGAAAGGAGAAAACAACTCCATTTAGAGAGACTGCAGACAGGGTGCCAGAGTATCAGCCAGCTTTGCACTGTGCCTCTGCCAGACATACCACTTGTAAATAAAGCAGAGCCCAGAATAATATTTCTACTCTCGTCAATGCAGACAGCTCAGAACTCAGCTTTGTGTTTTAGGGGCTACTGGCAAGTCATGGGAGAAACTCAAAGATCCAATTCATTCTTTTTCCCTCTTCTGGGGGAAGACAGGCTGGTGCCTACCACCAGCTACAGCAGTTAAAACTCAGTTTTAAAAAAACAGCAGTTAAAGGACAGAATCATAGAGTGGTAAGGTTGGAAGGGACCTCAAGGATCATCTAGTTCCAATCCCCTGCAGATTAGATGATCCCTAGTGGCAGGGACACCTCCCCCTAGTACAGGTCACTCAAGGCCTTGTCCAGCCTGGCTTTGAACAACGCCAGGGAGGGAGCAGCCACAACCTCCCTGGGCAACCTGTGCCAGTGTCTCACCAGCCTCACTGCAAACAACTTCCTCCTAACATCCAGTCTCAATCTCCCCTCTGCCAGTTTAAACCCATTGCCCCTCGTCCTGTCATTACAAGACCTCGTCGATAGTCCCTCCTCAGCCTTCCTGTAGGCCCCCTTCAGATACTGGAAGGCTACTCTAAGGTCTCCTCAAAGCCTTCTCCTCCAGGCTGAAGAGCCCCAAATCTCATAGCCTCCATGTAGTGGGTAGAAAGGAGGAGCTAGCAGTACTAAAACAAATTATTGTAAGCAGCCTACAGCATGTCCTCTTCCATCCCTCTAGCCTTGATGGACACTACTCTTGTTCAGAATGGACAGAAGAAATGCTGATGGAGGATGAAGATGCAGGAAAATGCTAAGTTATCCAGGCAAAGAAACTGCAGTACCCTAAACCAGCTGGGTGCCCTGCAGCTCTGCATCCAATTGAGTTTGTCCCACCAGCACATCATACCTTCCAGGAGAGGATGTGGCAGTGCCTGCAGAGCTGCAGTGTGTCACCATATTGCTCCTTCCGTGGATAACACCTTATGAGCTTGAAATACATCTTCTTCCAATCCAGCTGTCCCTTGTCGGATAAGATTAGCCGTTTGCGAATCTTAAGAGAAAGAAAATAAGATCACAATTGTAGCAGGTCAAAAAATGGATTTGTTCTTTCCATCTGTTGTTCTTCTCCCTTGCATAAGTATCATCCTTACCAGGCCCCTAACAATTCCCCTGTATCACTAAGAAAGCTCCTGCTCTAAATGTCCAGCTATAGCCTGCTTCCTGATGGCAAAAGCC
Organism: Semnornis frantzii; assembly: GCA_013399775.1. Taxonomy (NCBI): domain Eukaryota; kingdom Metazoa; phylum Chordata; class Aves; order Piciformes; family Ramphastidae; genus Semnornis; species Semnornis frantzii. Next base: position 27,123 of record VWYK01035842.1, read on the forward strand.
TCACCCAAAATTACAATCAGAGACTGTCTTCATTTCAAGAACATTACTGTAAGAAAGCCTCAAACTATGGGAGCTATTTTTTACTGTTAGCCACTGTGGCTGGCCAATGGGACAGCAAGTACACTTGCATGGAAGTTTCCCAAGTCTTTTGATTCTTCATTGACTCTAAGAGTCAGCAATTTGTCAAATCAGCTTGAGACAGTTAAGGGCTCATTAGGTGCAGAGATCGGATTCAAGTTCACTTGTTAGAAATAAGTTCCTCACCATCACTTCCAAAGTCAGATCCAGAGCAAGCAAATAAAGTCAAAGAAATCTGACATGTGGTCTCTGAAGTGCAGAGACATTCATCCATAAGCAGACAGATTTTTAAGATTTGAAGACCTCCTATGACTACCAGGGCCAAGGGTGTTTACACAGGTACAATCCACATACTGTCCTGTCAGTCACAGTCAGCTCAGTGGGGATTTCTTGCTCTAAAGGGCATGAGAGTACAACTCATTACTCATGGACCACATCCACAGAGATTCTTTGCAAGGGTGTTAGTCCCTGGGACGTCAGGGTGACTGCTAGAGCTTGCCTGCACGTTTTCCCCACACACGTGGGTAAGAAGCAACTGCATGACTTGCAGTTGTTACCATCTGGATTAGGGTTGAAGTTCACCATACAACCAATTCCTCAGGCTCCTGTTTCACGAATCATTGCTGTGGCATGCAAAAACCTACATATATCATCTTCACAATCATTCTCGGGCCAGCCTGGGCTTGCAGCACAGACTTCAGATTTAAGGCGCAGTCAAGGAAGAGTGTCCTGCCCATGTGTTGCTAGCAGGGTACAAGCAGCAGCTGATGGCAGCTTGCATCCCTCCTTGTACCTGTCTGTCTGTGAAGTGGTACTGGCAGAGTTTCTTCCACAGCAGCCGGTCTTCACTGAGCACTTGCAGATCAGGAGCCACCTGACCAAGGCTAACCAGGTCTCTCCCGTCACTCAGTCGCTGCATGATGTTCAGTTGCAAACACAATGGCAGGTCTGTGAAAGTGGTTCCTTTGAAAGCAGGCTGCAAGAGAGAAAGTTGAGCTCACAAGAAGCCAAAACCAAGCAATTCCTGATTGCAGTGCAGTTACTGTTTTTAAAGCATTGTTCTTCACAGACAATGAGCAGCAGCTCATTAATTGTAAATGTAAAATGGTCATTTTGCATGCATTTTACATACAGACATTTGACCTTCTGCCCAAACCCAGTTTGAGATAGCTCCAAGGAAAGGGATATGCATTTGTATTACAGTAGTTAGAACAAGTCCAAGCTTTTTTTCCTCTTTTTGTCCATCCTGCATCTCTATCAGTCATGAGATTGTTTCCAGAAGCACCACCACCACCAGCTTTCACTAGATCAGGACATGAGCTGGATTGTGAGAGACCCTTAAGTCCCTCCACCACAAGCAATGCTGGCATAACTTCTCAAGTTCAGCCTCCTGCTACACATACTGCTGGGAATCTCATGCTCGTCTGACATATTTTAGCTATGTCATCACAGGGTCCTGCTGTAACCACAGCACTGCCTGGTCTGATGAGTACCCACACCACTATTTTTCCCAGGTCACTGCTAATGTCTTCTGTGAACATGATGGACCTACCCCTTTCCCATCATCTGCAGCCATGTTCAGTTACAAAACCCACCCCCACCTCATGCACCTTTGCCTGGTCTACACAGGGTTCAGGAGTGCTTTGCAAGTCCACACAGCAGCATAGCTCCAGGGCAAATTGACTGTGATGGATCTGAAGGTACTGCACTCAGGGAAAATCCAAGGCATACAAAGGAGCGTGGCAGCAGAAAGGACCACGGCTCAGGCTCCAGTTGCTCCAAAACCAGCTCCAGCCTTATTAAGGCAAACAGCAGCTTTTAGGATTGGGTCCCAATGAAGAAACAATGTTAGGTGGATGTGCCAAGTTTCTCATTTACCCTGCACAGAGATGCTGCTATTTTAAGCCAGTCACAGCACCCCTCTCACAATTGGCAGAGCTAGTAACTGTTTCAAACAAGAAGCACGTGGACTGCCACCAGAGGAACACTGCATGAGGTTGCATTTCATCATATGGTCCCATCTCCAGCCATCCCATCACATGTGGCACTCCAGGCACAAGTATGCCTGCACACAAACAGCTCACACTTTCCCTTCACTGCCCCAGTGGCCTGCCCATCTGGACTGTGTACTGTCTGGTACCCACAAGGACTACAGCTTTTCAACCAAGGCATTGGTTTTTGCCCTCTTCATGTACAAGACAGGCCCAAAACCGTCCCTTCAGTAGCGGTGAACTGCCTCTGCCATCTTCACAGGATATTTCTTCCCATGACAGCTTTAAGACTTCACACTGAGAGGTAAGCACTAAGTGTACTTCCTGGTTACACACAAGTGCTTCCTTGATACAACCCACAAGCCCAGACTCAGCATCCCTGCCCATCAGTGCAGAGGTTACATTTTGTGGTGGGAACAATGCACTGCAGCCTTGGATCTCCTCCTGTTGATCATTCTTGCTAGCATGTCTTTTGCTTTCTCCTACATTCCCTCTCCATACAAGCTCTGCTAGAGGAAGACTAAGCTCAGAGGCTTTTGGGTCAACCTCCCACCCCCCAAGCTGATGCTGATGTCTTATTTCTGAAGGAGCCAGTGTGACTCAAGCAAATCCCTGCATGTTTTCTGAGTCAGTGCCAAAGACTTATCTGCTACTTTTCCCTCAGTACTCTTTTCCAGGGCTTTTCAAACATTACTTTTTTTGGAGAAAGAACAGACTAGATCAGAGTAGATCAGTATGGTGTCACTTTCTGGGCAGATCTGTCTTTTTTTCATAAGCAGTTGTAGCACACAAGAATTTGCAAATTATTTTTAAAATAAAAATTAGCAAACAAACAAAAAGTTCAGGTCTTGGCTGTTGCAAGACATTCCTGCCCTTTAGAAACAGTGTACTGTAAGCTGTAAGCAACTGGCTGCAAAGAGCTGAGCTTGTTCTTCCTTCTTCTAACCTCAGCTGGTTTTGTTCTAGCTTGATCTGAAGTCATCTTCAGTGGTGTGAATTTTTTTTTGCAACTTCAACCTCTATTTCCTTCATTTTAAGGGAAACCTATATGCAAGTAGAGGTAAAAGACAGTTCTGTTCACAAGCAGCATTTTGATATACTTTTGTCTCAATAGGTTGAGGTTTTAAATGCTTGTCTGTATTTTGAATCTCTGAAGTAGAAGGAAAAAAGTGAATCCATTTTGTACTGATGAGTGGAGCAGTAGGAGGTATGTCCTGACCTTTGGTGCACTCAAGGCAGCAGATGCTTGGGTGGAGCTGATGCCATCAGTGCCTAAGCATAAAGCAGTTTCCCAGCTGGACAATCTGCTGTGTACCAGAAGTCACCCTACAGTTGGGCTAGTGCTTCCTCTGCAAGGCAAAGGGAGTTGCAGATCATCCCCAGAACTGGACACCAGGAAGAACAGCAGAGGTAGGGCAGAGACCAGAGACCAGCACTGCTGCTTTTGCAACGCCTCAAAGTCCCTGGGATCTCGGAGTTGTTTTCCTGCATCCTGATGCCTCTGTCATTCTAAGTGAAGGACTGGAAATTGATTCCTGGTGTTTGAGTACATAGACATGCAAATTGATGAAAGAAGGTCCTTTGCTGAATCCTTTGCAAGTGTCTCTCCGGTTGACCCAGCAGGGAAAAAGGTGCTTTTTATATTCCTTCAGGCCATGTTTTTGTCTGCTCAAGTGAGAGCTTCACAGTACAGTTCACTGCAGAAAAGTCCAAAGGGCACACCAACACAGAACTGCACTGGCAGGAAAGCTTTAGCATCTCTGTGAAGTATCCATTCGAGGTGAAATGTCTCTATAGTCCTGCCAACTCATTGTACATGTCCCTACTTGAGTAGAGGAGTTGGACCAGATGACCTCCAGAGGTCCTTTCCAACCTCCACCCTTCTGTGATTCTGAGAAGTCAAGCGAGTTCAGCTTTGGTTCCCATGCAAAACCAGATTAGGAATTTACCAACTAATACATCTTCCCCATCCCCATAGACACTTAAAAAACAGATGTTGTGAAAGCAGGACTCATCTGGTTGAAACAGAAAGGTCCAGACTACTGAAAGAATTAATTGTATTTTCAGCCAGGAGCCATGAAGTTATGCAGCTATTTGGAAATTTGCATTTAATTTACAGATTAAACAAATTAAAAAGCCCTCAAGTATCTGATAAACAAGTTTTGAAGGCAATTTTGCAATTTAAGAAAGACCAAATTGATTCTTCATACTGAGGCCTTGCCTCTGAAGACTCAAGAGTGTGGTTTCCTACCCGAGATTACTTGCACAGCACTTCAGGGCCATTAAGGGATCAAATTACAGTGTGACCAGTAATCATGAGCACAATCCTGGACCATGTCCTACATCCCAGATGCATTCCTACTTGTGCCCCTTAATTCAGTTATTTTTGACAGCTCCAGGTCCTTCCCCAGCACTCTGGGCTTGCAGTGGGGAATACAGAGGGATGCAGTTGCCCAAGTGTCCTGCTACATAAGGTTTTTACAAAAGGAACCACATCACTTTCTTTCAGGATATCTGCTTACCCTGGTGATCTGAATGTTGTTCAGCTGCTGCTGCCAGTGGAGGATACTCTCCATGCGGTGCACCCACATGTTGATGTTTCCAACCAAGACAGACTTGCCAACCCGTTGAACTAAGGTGCAGAGGGACGTATAGAGGGTCTGCAGCAACTCCCGTATTAACCTGATGTTCTGCTGATCTTCAAGGACTTTGGAAGAACGTGAACAGTTAAACACTGAGTTACCCAACCCTTTTCTGAATCTACATATTTAAGCAAATCAAGTTATCTGCTATAACCTCACAAGCCAAGAAAGTCAGCCTGCGCTGTTCTTTGGAGGAAAGCACTTAAACATTAGCCAGGCGCAGCAGGTTATGCAGCAGATGGAAAGAGATCCTCCCAGGATAAGCAGATGAGATATCTACCCTCTCTGCAGCACTTCATATATCCAGCCACTGGCAACCAGCCAGTTTTCCCCTGCAGTGTGCAAGAGGTGCACCTCTTCCCCATCCACCCGAGCTGATGTGTTGAAAGACAGCTCAGGATCAACTTTTTCATTATGCATACACACACTAACAGGGTGCTCTTCATTCCTGGGCTCCAGCAGAGCTAAAGCATCAGGCAGGAAAGTGGCACATCTCAACCAGCAGTTGAGCCCTTTCAGCAGGTGAAGACAGCCCTCGAGTCTTCTCTTTCCTTCAGAGCAGTAGGAGTACTTGATATAACAGGGCAGTAGCAGGGACTGCAGATGTGCCAGGTTGGGGGCAGAAGCAGCCAACTTCTGCAGTCAGAAATAGGACTCAGTAGGATGCAGAAGAGGTGGCAGCAAGGACAGTTGGAGATACCTACAAGAATCCAGACATTCCTTCCCACTCCACCCCCTCCTTCACTAAGGGAAAGTGGAACTGCACTACAGAAATAAGCAGCAGTTCACCTCTTCACTTGTACTGCATTCCCTGACTCTTCTTGAGGATGTGGTTTACACAGTACACCAGATGAAATCAGACTCCTCCTCCCCCTCACCGTTTCCGTTTCTTACCTTTTTGCACCACTTTTTCCAAAATATTCATGTAGTTTTTCTGGGCAATGCCACTCAGTGACGTCAGCTGCGACTTTGCTATCAGCTCCAACAGCTGTGAATAAAAATAGAAGTTGCAAGCCTTAGAGCACAGAGATACCTTTCTAATCTTGACTCGTGGTCACATGACACAGCACAACAGCCCAGAGACTTGTTTGCTGCTTCAAAATAAAGGCAGACAGAACTGAGCATGCAAAGAGGGAGAAGAGCAGAGACCAAATAATTAAACTCACATCGAAAGAGGTAGGGATAAAAAAAAAAAGCATTCTAATGCTTTGGGAAGGGGAGGGGGCAAAATTATTTCATGGTTCGGAGATGCAGAAAAACCACAGAGCAGCGCTCACACTGACAACCTCTATTCACACCAAGGGAACAATGAACAGCCAACATTACTGTCCTTCACTGGGGTATAAACAAGTGGTGTCAGAAGGGACCACGAGCAAATGCCTGTTTGCATGGGGACATTATTGATGGGGCGTTAATGAGAATCAGACTCCACAATTTACGTCAAACTCCTGGGTCCCATGGGTTTTGTCAGAGGGCTGTCACCACAACAGAAAGGTTAATAAGCACTGTATTAAAAACAAGCCCTTCCCCCCAACTCCTGTTCCCCCCAGGGTTTCCTCCCTTGTTCAGCTCTTCCAGCAGCAGCACTAAAGCACCTTTCCATGATTGTCCTCTATTTGTTAACCTCCTCTAATGGAAATCTCACTTTTGCTTTCGATTGGGATTTGCTTCCCATCATTAATCTCCTGAAACATGAGCCCAAATTCAGCATTCAGCTTGTACAACTTGTTAGAAGCAGCATTTCCCACAGGGAAGATGCCCACTTCTTCCCAGCTCTCTACCACCACAAGAACAGTTGTGGAAGTTTCCTATGGATCGCGCTCTGCAGAACACGTGGCCTGTGATCTTCCAGGCCTTCTTCCCTTCCCCCAGCATTATATAAAAACAGACTGTCCACGTGTCAGCCCATTTGTTTTGGATGTACATAGCCTTCTCTTTTAATTTAGAAAGGAAGGGAAAAACCTTTTATGCTATAAATCAATCAACACATTACCACATGACTAGCTTATTAATCCTTTATCATCTGCAGCTACAGTATCCCATCACTGGCACTGCAGAGAGCCAGAGGAGGTGCAGCTACTTGTGTCAAGTAACTGAGACAGCTTTTTGACAAGTCTTGATAAGTCAGAGCTGAACTGTTTGCCCTGCTATAAGAATGACAAGAATGTATCCAAAGTCACCAGCAGCATGCCATGAAGCAGGGAGTTCAGGGAGAGCTGTTACTGCAGTCATTTTCCCACTCTGCTTGTCTGGGGTGCTGCCATGTGACTGTCAGCTAGGAGCAGTGAAGTAACCTAGAGTGACCAACCCCTTCTCCTGTTTAACATCCAGGCCAACACCATCAATCAGATGGCTTTGAGTTTACATTCTATTAATATCTTGCATTTTGCATGACCAGAAGGAAACAAGATGAAGAAAGACCTGTGCTAACTATTGTGAAGGACAGCCTGCCTGCTTTCTCAGCTCATTTTGGGGAAAGAGATGCAGGAGAGTTGGGCAATATTTGGACCACAAGCATCAATGGATCTTCTTACTGTATCAGATAACCTGAGATTGCTATAACTAGATACTCTTTTAAAAAAAAGGCAATTTGCAAGATTTGTGAAGTTTTATAATAGTGGTTTGGGTTTTTTTTAAATGCTGGAGGAATAATTATAATTTAAAAAAAAAAAATCGGTTTCCCAAAGTGGTCTCTTACTCTGCTTACACTGAACTATTTAGCCTTCAGACCTCTGACTATGTAGTGATCAACTTGCTAGGCTCCATCTGTACATCAGCCACACATGCACTCAGATTAGCTCTTCTGTGCATAAACAACTGCTGTCTCCAGACTGCAGCATTCAGGAACTGGCACAGAGACAGCTTCCTCCAGGCTTCGTTTTAGCAATGTGCTGCCCATTACTGAAGACACCAAAATGCACCCAGAGGTAAGTGCTATGTAATGCAACACCTTAAGAGCCAGATGCCAGGGCCATTCTTTAAGAGGCACAAGGATAAAAATCTCAGTTCCTTGAAGAACACTAGATCAGTACAAAATTAATTTCCAAAAGGAATAGATTCAAATTTGCCTCATCTGTGTTGACAAAGGGTCAATTTATGTTCAGTGAACCAGCTCACATATCATGTGTTACCTCTCTTTCCCCTGCAGCAATAAACACAGGATGAAATTCCATATGAAAACTATGTTGTGAATACTTCAAGGACTACTCCACTTCCCAGGAAATGCTAGCTGAACACTGCCCTCTAAAAGACTTTTTTCCAGTCTTCTGTGGTCATACAATACACAAAACCCGGGTAAGCAACACAGTTCATTCACCCATGTCCCAAATGCTCCAGTGCATTAAGGGTCTTTTAGTGCTGGCACAGCCCCAGCAGAGTAAGATCCCAGTTAATGGACTGCCAAATTGGGGCCTACATTATTGTTACAAAAAAAAAAAAAATTGCCACTTGCATAAAGCAGACTGACAAATTCAGATTAACAGTGAGTAGGGTGAAAAGGTTGGAGAACTGCAAGCGTGTGTCATGATGCAACTGCATTAAGTCCAGCCCACATTCAAATGAGAGGGACAGATGGTAGGAAAGAGTGCACAGGGAAATGTTGAGCAATTTCCAAAGGTCTACCTTTCAAAAACAGTGTTTGCATCACACTTTTGTCAGTTTTGACCAGAGCTGGGAATACTGCAACACTTCCAAAAGACAGGGCATTAATTCCCGATTCACTCCAGCTCCTCCTCAGAAGTTGAAAAAGTGGATCTGGTAGCTTCCCTAGAAATTCTTTCCTGACACCTCACCCCCATTTTGTTTCCTCTCAGAGGTCTGCCAGAGCCACAAAAAGGCAAGCAAGGCAACAGGTTATTCCAGAGCCTCTGCAAAGCTGGCAGGAGGCAAAATCTTCCATTGCAAGGCAATAACCTGCTCAGCTGCTGACAAGGGTGGTAGGGCTCCTGCTCACCCCACTAACAGCTGATCTGAAGTGGCTAGTGCTGGGGCAGAACAGGTCCTCCACCCATAAGCACAAGGGAAAAATAACCCAAACAGTGCCACGTGGCAGGGAAGAAAGGCTCCTGCTTCAGGACTGTGAAAGCAGCCACGGATGCAGAGCAGTATATGCGTGGCATCGCTTAGACCTGCTACAGCACTTCTTACACCATCTCAGTTGAACACAGGCAGGCAACCCATATCCCAAATAACACAACTAGAGCCTTGCAGCACAGAGCCAATAAAACTTCTCAGCAGGCCTGCTGCAAACAGGAGATTGTAACCTTGCCTCAGAAAGGGAAATGCTTTGTACCAATTAAAATCACAAGTGGTGAACTACTGAAGCATACATCCCCCAAACCAGCTATAATGGAGCTGAACCACACCCTGAGGGGGATCCATAAGCTCCCTCTGGTTGGGGATAGAGCTCCTCACATCTGGACTGCTCAGAGAAATGTATTCCAATGAAAAAAAAAAATCTTCCAGACCCTCCTTGATCTCTCAGACCTTCACTCTGTAGCTGAAATATCACATGGGCTTTTGGCCGGGAGGTAGAGCAAGCGCAAGAGCAAGAGAAGTTAAAATGATTTACAGCACAGGTGCTGACACATCTCCGTGAGACAGCATCAAACTGATGTTCTTTCACCACAGCATAAATCCAGAACTCCCAGAGCCAACTGTTACAAAAACTTACATTTAAGAGACTACTTTAGCAGGCTGCATACTATCTAGATCATGTTATTCCAAAAGAGATGTGCCCAGGCAGCTTAACCTGACCTAAACCTGCATGACAAGAAACAGTGCCTTCCCTTGAGACATTACTACACAACCATCATGCAACAAATCTTTCTGAAAGAAGCAGACTGCAAAACCTCACTGTCATCTGACCAGTGCTCCCAAAGGAGTACCAGCAACTTCTGGGCTGCAGGCACTTTGGGCACTGCTCATACTTACACTTACAGAACACTTCCAGTTTGGTAAATCAGTAAGACCAAAGAAAACAGGGATGCTTCAAGAGCCTTTTTTTTCTCCAGACTAGACAAGTCCAGTTCCCACAGCCACTTCTCACAAAACTAATGATTTAGACTTTTCCCCAGCTTCATTGCTCTTTGTACACACCAGCAAAACTAGGGGAAAGTTTCTTCCCTGAAAGCAAGCACTGGAAGAAGGTTGCTCAGGGAAGCAGTTCTGTCATCATCCCTGGAGGTACTTAAAAGATGTACAAATGTGACAATTCATGACGCAGCTTAGTGACAGACTTGGCAGCACTAGGCTAATGGTTGAACTCCATCATAAAGTTCTTTTCCAACCCAAATGGTTCTATGGTTTTGAGAACGGTTTGGATCCTCTGGATCAATCACACACTTCCTTAATAGCTCTAAAAGGGGACATTGTCCTGTATCATGTAGGCAGATGCTGCAGTTTAAAAGATCAGCAGGGACCATGCCATGGCAGCAATACCCACACTAAGCACTCTATCAGCAGTCTGTTAGAACATGATTGATGTTGGAGGAAGATTTCTTCTGCCTCAGTTATATGAACTCTCTGGCAACTACTGACTATTTCCCCATAAAAAAAAAAAAACCTGCCAAGCTTTTTGCAGCTCACTTCCACCTCACTTGAAGGAGATGCTCACTTTATCACTGCACCATGAGGAATATGAAGAACTTAGTTTGGGGGTACCTTAAGAAGGAGGCATTTCTGTGCAAGGACAAAATAAAATCACCACTGAAAACACTGTAGTATTCATATTCAGAGAACTGGAGGAAAGAATGCTTTGAGAAAGACAAGATGTTCAGCCTGAAAGCCCATTTTTGCTGTCAGCAGTGATCTAGTTTATTCCTCTACAGGGCAAGTTTGGGTGTAGCCAGCAGAACCCCAGGCCTCTAGCGGTTTCTCTTTCTTGCCCTACAGACATCCCCAAATTCTCACCTAGGCTTCAACTCAATTTCTCTCCTTGGAAAGCATTTGTCTGATGAACTAAGTAGTGTGACATTAATCAGATACCCCAAGCAACGGGTGGAACTAGAGAGAACAAGGAGAGGGAGGGAAGGGAAAAATGTTTTGCCTGCCAAAGTTCAGGCATTTTCCATGTGATAGATTGCTCATCTGCGTGCCCTAGGAGGACTGCAATTTGCAAAGAACCATAAACAAGATCCACATCTAGGCAGCTTTTCATGGGTAAATCTGGCACTTAAGGCATTTTATGAGCTACTAAGCACCAGAGACTTGGCTGATAGAAGCCTCTCCCTTTAAGAAGTCAGATTATATTTGATCCATGGTATCAGTTTTTAATGTTTTCTTTCAACTGACAAACCGTAAGCCAGCCTCAATTAGAAAGCTTCATACTTCTTAGTAGTGTTGTATCCTTAAAACTGCTAGGGGGAAAACTACTCTGAAAAGCTCAAAAGAGGTGATTTGTAGAAACAAGGACACATCCTGGCTTCCATACACAACAATACCGTTTAGGATTTACAGAAGATTTGGGATGCTTTTATGAAGTCGTTATGGGAAAAAGGTGTGTGTGGGAAGGTTGTCAGCCCGAGCCTCCTGACCCTACCACACCAGCTTCATAGAAATGTGAGTTTGTCCTCAGAAAATGAAATAGGACTTCTGCTCAATCATTACAGTTCCCTGTGAAAGCCACCACGCTGGGCTTGGCAGCAGAAGCACAGCACACAGCACAACCTGTGCTATGAGTTTGAAACTGAAACTGTTGTCCTAAGACAGCAAGTCTGGCAAAGGGACCTCTGGAGCAGCAAATGCAAGTTTTCTTCTTCTCCTTTATAGCTGACTAAAGGAGTTATAGCCTTGACACACTGTTCTTTCCACAATAATTCCCATAAAGATGACATATCTGTGTACACATATTCTGTATCAGAAGACACTGAGTCCCTCGGTGCTGGTGATCAGCTTCTCTGTACAAGCAGGAAAACAAATTGCCCTCCCAGCATTCCCACTCCCTGCCACCGCCCCTGCAGCAGGACATCCAAGTGATTGCCAGTGCCATTCCTGCACAGCAGGTGAGGAATAACTGCCAATGTCTGTACCCTTCCCAAGGTGACAGAGGTTTTCACAACCAAGGTGAACTTGCTCAGATCATTTCTTCCTTAGACACTTTTCATGACATTTGATTCAGCAAAGGGAAAGCAATACCAGGGCTGCCTGCTCCAGAAACTAAAACCTGAACAGCTGGTGCCTCACTAGTGATCAACTGCTGATGAGATGTGAAAAGGAGCTGTTTATAAACAGCCTCAAGTTAATAACAGATTTTAAGCTTATTGAATTCCAAACTTTGATAAGCATTCTGAAATCTGAGATCATGTATCTGCAGCCCTCAGGACAGCAGTTCCCCCAGCCACTATCACCCTCTTGGCTACCCAGAACTAAAAAGAAACCCTGATACGTTATGTGAAGCCAGAACAGGAGGAACCTGGGGCTGCTGACTCCCTCCTATCAACTAATGGCATCAGGACTAAAATGCTTTTACCCACTGAAACTGCTGCCAGTCACAGGATTAAGAGCAATCATAATCCTTAGAGAAGTGAAGATCAGTTCCTCCAAGAGGTTCAGCCCATCCTTTCATTCCTGAAACACTCCGTTCCCTAGACTCACTTCAAAAGGGACAAAGCTCCACAGTCCTTGTGGAGCTGCAGCCTCCCGTGAAAAGAGGTCTCCACTGCTCTATGGCCTCTGCAGACAGCCCATGCTCCTTTCAGGGCTACAGGAATCATATTTAGAAGCTGAACTGAGAACTCAGGAGTTAGAAGCTAAGTTTTCTGGGTTTCAGAAATTAATTTCACAACTGAGAAGTAGGAATGCTAGGCTAAGAACAGCCCATTGCTTACATTACTGACACCTCCCTCTATTTTAACAGATCAAAAAGCAAGTTTTGGGCATTCATCCATAACTTCTGTCAATTACATCACACAGCAAAGCCCAACACCCCCACTTGCATGCTCGGCCCCCTCTCCACCACCCAGCTGGCCAAGTTCAAACCATCCATTGCCATCACAGCAAAAATAAAGCCTGCCAATCACTCACCCTCACAACATAGTTGAATCTCCTAGAGTCCAGGATAGCACTGGAGAAGTCAAGTCGGTTGAAGGCTTCTCCCAAGGTGCAGTAACCATGGCGCTGAGAAGAGAAACAGTCTGGGTCATGTTTTGGCAGACATGAGGCCAGACAGCATCAGAAAGACATGACCCAGAGTACCTCAATATAGCAATCTAATGGGTACAAACCATGGGACCAGCTCAGAGTCAGAAGACGGAGGCCTGTCTCCCACAGACCTGCCCTTGAGGTCAAGAGTGGGCACGGCCCAATGTAGATTATGGTAGTTTCCCAAGAACGACCCAAGCTCTGCTCATAACATTCTCGGGGTTCAACATATAGTGTGAGTTCAGAGGGGTCCCATAGGGCCACTTCCCTCCATAAGCTCGAGTCATTGTGATGAATTCAAATGATTTTCCATGTTAGGACTGTACTGGGTGAAAGCCAAGAACACTGTTATGGCTTGGTCTGCAAATGGCTGTGGTTTTTAACTGAGTGAAGCAAACAAGTCATATTTTAAACACATGTACAAAGCCCTGTACAGCAAACTCTGGCTTCCTGATTGGGGCTTAAAATCATTACTGAAATTCCAAACCACAAGCCAGATCTCCCACTTATCTCTTAAGAGCTTCTGTTGATTTATATCAGCACAGAGTCTTCCACTACTTGGGAAAAAACAGCAGAAAAGGGAAGAAATAACCTGTGGAGCCACTCACCTCTTTCGTGCTCCCCTTGTGAACATAGATCCACTTCTCCTGGTGGAAATCTGTTTGGACAAAGACATTTTGCTTAGCTCATTTTCCACCTGAGAGGGCTGGATCTCTGTTCTTCTCAACATTCACTGCCCTTTTAGTGCAAATGAAGTTATTTTGTGTTTGCACCACTGCACTTGAAACCAAAACTAGCAGTTAGATGAGCTGCTTTTTTTCCTGTACTGCTTCATTTGAGACTGTGGTTCTGAGCATCGAAAAGGGCTTTTGTTTCAGTGATACTGCTACAAACTAAATTTTTAATCTCTCAGGCACAGATATACCATAGCACCTCCTCTTTGGTCACCAACAATGTGTGGTTGACAGCCAGGTTTTGTTATTGATTTTATTAACTATTCATTACCTTGGTTGAAGGCTTAGGACTGAATGTCAAATCTGAAGTTGAGCAAAAATGTCATGAGACACCAGATGTGGGAGAGCTTTTAGCAGTGAGGCCAGGCTCAGAGGAGCACGGCTGTGCTTGCAGTTAACTTGCTAAAAAATAAAAACCTACTTGGGACCAAAATTTTCCTATTTCTAATTGCCTCTCCCTTTCCTCAGAAATGGGAGTTGTCCCATCCACTCCCCAAAACAGCCTCCCTATACCCACATGCTGCTAATTCTATCTGTGTAAGAGCCCTTTCTGCAAGTAGTTGCTGCTCGATCCTCCTCCCAGTCCCATTCTCACACAGGTTTTTGACCTTGCTTCCATTCACTGGCAATTAAACAGCCAGCATTAAGAAAATTCTCCCCAGTCTCACAGACTCCTTTCCTTAAAGGAAATACTGTGCTTCTGAGTCTTTTTCTACCAAAGAATGAAGAAATATACTCCTGCCTGGTACTGTGAGTCCAAGGACAAATCCAGTCTTGGTTACAGTCATGCAGATCCTATATCAGGACCTTCTAAAATAGCAGGTCACAGCAGAATCCAGCCAAAAACTGTCATGGTAACATCTGTTTGTTCAGAGACTCAAAGTCACTGAGGGGCCAACTTCTGGCACCAGTTTCCAAAATCCTGAGGGATGCACAATGAGCTAATAGTGGTGTGGGAATTGTAACTCGTTTCCTCTGTGTATGTTTACATTTGTAGCTTTCTAACTCCAGTACCTATCTTGCAATCAGACCAATGCACCCCTTGCTGTCCCTGCAGGCTCCCCAGGGTCCTCCCATAATACAGCATCTGAGACCTCAGCTGCTCACTGTGCATACAGCAAGATTTCAAGCCTTCCACTGTTTGTAGTGAGCTGAAATCTTGTTTTATTTTTCTTTTCATGCACTCCACACACAGAGATAGGATCAAAGCACACATTCAGGCTTGTAGCCTCCAGTAACATAGATTAGCGCTCAACATGTATATGGAAGGAAGAATAAATTCAGCTTATTGTGCACAAGAAAGTCTACAAGGGGAAAAAAAAACAACACAGCACCCTGGAACTGGTTCACTTGAATGTACCATAGGAAAATATTACCCGCTTGACAAACACAAATGACAAAAATTTGAACACAACAAGCACAGCTTCTGAGAGCAAGGATTACTAAAAGGAGCATAAATCTTCACGTTAAACTGTATCCAAGTTCTCTACTCAGGTCAAACACGGGTGCAAAGCCCTTTAAGACACTCTGGAAGATTCTTCACACACTGTGCAAAGTTGTATATATGAAGCATTTCCATTCTCCTGCAGAACTTTTAGTTAAGAAAAAGCCCAAACAGACATCTTACATTGGATCTTGGCTTTGTTATTCAGCAGATCTTTTTTTCTCTTCTTGGCAGCAACATCATAGTTCAGACTGTTGAAGAGATTCTCTTTGTTGTGATCATCCTTCTTACAAAAGCTGTGAATGACAAAGCAAGGATTCTGTTTATTTCTGCAGTCTGAGGAACACTGTTTCCTGCAAGGGGAGCAAACACACAGGTGTTCATTGTGAGCTCCAAAGCTGCCTCTTTGCAGGCTGCTCTTGAGAAGTCTGGACACTATTTTTGCATCTAGTAGTATTTTTAAACGAGCTTCTGGTGCCTCATTCATGTGCTAGCTAAGATACCCATAACAGACAAGTTGGTAATCCAGATCACAGTGCTGGGACACTGCTGGGCAGAATTTTTTTCCTCCCTTTGCACTGTTTTTAAGTAGCACCATACCCTCCTGATGTAGGTGGTAGATTCCTCTAAGCCAGGCAGTCTCCTATGGGAAGAGATATTTAGCCATTTCTGAGCACATACATATGCACTCAATATTAACAGAAGCATCCCTGCAAAACATTTTGTTTTTCTCCAAGCTTACTGGAAAACCTCAGCTGAGGATCAGACTTGGCTGGTGGTTTTCCAAACCTCACATAGTAGTAACTATACAAATTATAACAGCTAGGATCTCTTGTCCAAGACTTGCCCATCTTCTGCTTTTGCTGGCATACACTATGTTATTAGTGAAGGGAGCTATAACCCATTATTTTCTTCAAGGGCAACTAAAGATTATCTATAAAAATGCTATGCATCAACATTTTCATTCTGTAGACATGCAAAATCAGCAGAGAGAGGCAGCAACAGGAAACTGAGAAGTCCCTGGGCAGCCATAGCACTGCTGTGCAGATCCCTGCGGGGGGCAGAAGGCAGCACCCATCAGGAGCTCTCATTGGAGTCCCTCTGCACACAGCATGCTGCTCAGAATTGCAAGGATGCCTTGAAGGTGCTGGGGAAAAGACTGGCAAGGCATCTGGGAGAACAAAACAGAGAGCCGCCCCCACTGCTCCTGCAGCTTGCAAAGGATGGGAGACGGCTGCATATTTAAAGTCGAAGGCTTTCAGGCACATCACAGCACATCTCAGCTGCTGTGGCTTGGACACCACATGAGCCCTGTTAGGCACTGAAACACGCTGTTGATTGTAGCACTGGGCAAGCTTCCTCTGCAAGAGCCACAAGGACTCCTATGCAGCCAGGCTGCTTCCTCTAGAGACACCATGTTCACACTATTTATTCTCAAAAAAACCCCAAGACCTGTGAGCACCACACCAACTCGCACTTCTGATGGCTATTCAGCACAGGCTCCTGCAGAGAAATGGAAGCTGTAAGACAAGGCTCGTTGTTTCCACTCTTTGTGGTCTGTCAAAGCAACCACACGTCCAACACACACACAAGTCAAGTGACCAAGTCACTTGAAACAAGAGTTTCGGCCCTGTGAAAGGACCCAGATGGATGTTCTGGTTTGGCACCTGCACATGGCCCTAGCAGCACAGGAAACCTCACTCTGCTTCTGGGGCTTTTGGAAGACCAAAATCTGAGATCAGAGTATGAAGCAGTTTTGAGATGTTCAGGCTCATATTTTGGCAGAGTCACATAAAATCAGTAACTTGCTGGGTTAACATGCTCCATGCAGGGACAGAACCCAAGCCCAAGAGGCCAGGACAGATCTGCTTTAAATCCTGCATATCAACAGCACACCCTTGACTGTTGACTTTCTACTGAATGGCTATGTAATCTGAAACCTTCATAACAGCAACAGATGAATTCCAGTATGGGAGGCAGAATATTCCCCTGTTCGTGCACTGGCAGGTTTCTGTACAGTTCTCCAAGGCATCTTGACAGGTTGAACAGTTGGGCATCAGGACATGGCACTCCAAGGACTTCAGCCTGGGGCCAGTATGAAACATGCTTACTTTCTAATGGGAAAAAGGATGTACAAATGCATGCCAAACTCAGTGTTCCAAATCACACTGTCACCAGTCTGAAGTTTTTCTACCTTCTTACAAACCATATGCTTTGGATGCTAAACTTCAGGGTTTTTTTTTTAACCTTGCATGAAAGAAGAGACAGAGACCTTGTACATAAATCTCCCTCCACAGTAACATCTCAGCAGTGGTTCACATGGAATCCAGTTTGCTCCAAATCCCTCTGCAATGGGCATTCCTAACCCATTCCTTGCTCGGGTCCCAGCATATCCAAATCTGACAGCACAAAGATGCAGCTCTGCAAGAACAATCTGGTTTCAAGAAGAGCAGTCTAGCCAAAGACCATCATACTCAGGCTGCCGCAAAGGCTTCCTGTGCGCACAACTCCACCATGGTGCTTCACTGTGTTGGGGTTTTGTTGACGTTTCGCAGCCTGATTAGTCAAGCAGCACGTAATCAACATTAGTCATGGTCTAAGGAAGATTAATGTCTTCAGATACATCACCCTTCTCCATCCCGAAAGCCAGGAAGTCCTAGGAAGGGATGTTTTGAGAGGGGACACCCCCTCCCCTCAGCGACGCTCCTCGGGGGCACATCACTCAATCATGGGGCAGACACTGTTTTCACCTTTCCTTCGCTTTTTCACCCCACCCCACAGCCGTACGCCCGGCCCAGCCGCCTAGGGAGCAACTGACAGCTCCGTGCCCAGGCGTCCCGGCAACCCGGAGAGGCTGAGGGAGATCAGTTTTGGGTTCACGCCAGGCCGCGGATAAAGTCGCCGATCCTTCCGCCAGCAAGCGCAGCCGTCTCAGAGACGCTAAGGCCCAGAGCTACCAGCAAGGCCGGACAGCGAGGCCCCCATCGCCGACAGCGGAGCAGAACCGCCCCTGCTCGCGGCTCAGCTCGCCCCCAGCCCAGGGGCGAACGAAGCGCCACAGCCCACCTTAGCTCCGCTCACCCTCCGTCCCGACACCGCGGCCGCACCGCGGCGCCCCCTGGCGGCATGGCCGGCGCAGGGGGCCGGGTGATAGGGCAGCTGGGATCGAGGCGCCGTCACTGTTGGTACCTGCTGATATCGCCCACGTAGCCGCCACTCTTCTCATCGAGGAACCGCGTCCAGCCGTCGGCCGTCTTGACCCAGCTCTGCCCGGGGGAGCGCCAGTCCTGCCCCAAGAACGGCATGGCGGCAGGACGGATCGGGACCAAAACCGGGAGCGAAACCGAGACTAGGAGCAGCGGCAAGATCAGAGCCTGTAGCGGAGCAGAACCCGATGAGATCCACGGACAGTGAGCTGCCGCTGCCGCGCCGCTCTGCGCTATTTATGAGGCGGCGGGGGGCGGTGTGTTGCCGGAAGCACGAAGCTAACCCCGCCCCCGCCCTCCGCACGTGGCGGTGTTTATCGGCACCGCTCCGCCCTCCGCCAGCCGCCCGGAGCAGGGCCGGGCCGAGGGAATGGGGCTGGGCCGGGGGGGCGGGCCGGGTGTCGGGGCCAGGGCTGCGGCCAGGCCAGGAGGGCGGGGCCGGGCAGGGCAGAGGATTCGGGGCAAGCGAGCTGCTGGCAGCGGTGGTAGGAGCGCACGCCGTACGGTCTGCGTGTAGTGTGGGCACACAAACGGCGTCTGTACACAATATGCAGTGTATGTATGCACTGGGCATAAAAATGTCCTAATATATTTGCGTCGTATATATGCAATGCATTAGAGTACAAATGTATAAAAGAAACGTTTCCTGCATATCTGACTTCCATATATAACTCCTATATCTGAGTTACTGATACATGTAACTCAAACCTTTATGCAGCAATGTTTGCTAGTGCTTGTAAATGTGTTCCAGATATTTATATATCACAAAGATGTCTACTGTTTATAGAAGCACTCGGAATCTAAGCATGCAGATAAATACAGAACATTGTCAGAACATATAGAATATATATAAAGTTATATATGGTTCTAGACGTTATACACAGAGAAAAACATATGTTTTCTAAATGTATGTTTTGTATGGATCTGTTTTATATCTGTGTCATATTTTATGTATTTGTATCATGTTTTATGCCTATATATTTTATATGTGGGTGTACTTTTATATGCATTATGCATATAATGCCATTTAAAAATAATGTTTAAACATGCTTGCCATAAAGATACATAAATATATAGGAAAAAATATTATATATGAAATATATAAAATATATGCATATATATGTGTATACATACATATACACACACACACACACATATATATATATATATGCACACATATATTAAGTGCCTGCAACAGTAGTTGTTAGAGAAAGTCTTGTGTTCTGAAGATTAAAAATTTGGGGTTTTTTGCATTCTCAAGCCCAGGCTGAGGAGGTGACCCCATTATAGCTCATTTTGTAAACATAAGATGTTTCGTATTCAGATTAGGACATATCTGCCCTGTGCTATGGTCCATGTTTCTCAATGCACTGATTCTCATACTCCCAAATGCTGTTACTTGGGTGCGCCTTGTATGGGGCACCTCACAGTGTTTCTTGTGAGCTCCTGGGGAACGGCTGCTATGGGCTGCCAGGAGCGGCTCCAGTCTCACAGGAAGCGGCAGGTGGCTGCCAGGCCGTTGGGACAGGGATGCTGTTCTGAGCCAAAGGCTGAAGAGATGTGGAGAGCGGCTGGCTGCTGGGCTGGGAGGATAAACTGCCCTAATCCAGGTCACGTTGCCAGCCATTCCCTGACTGTGTTACCTGCCATTGTGGGGGCATTCGGCAACACCTAGTGCTTGCAAGCGGTGGTTTTACATATTCACTGTCAAATAAACTCCTGCAAAAACAAGAGGCACAGGGAAAGCTGCATGTGCACATGCAGTGCTGCTGGGGCTGAAGGAAGCAGGAACTCTGCAGGCAGGAGGGCTGTGGGACAGTTAACTGCCACATGCTAGGAGCATTGGCCAGTCCTGGTCACCCCATTTCTGTCTCTTGCCGCAGCTTGCCTGGGTGGGCTTTATAAGGAAGAGTGAAAAAAGCATTGTCTAAAAGCTGCCATGTCTTGAAAGGTACCTGCAGGCCCTGGGGATAGAGCACTGGACAGTGGCAGTGAGCTGCAGCACATTAGAAAAATAAAATTCAGATATACCAGGGCCCAAATCTCCTTCTCCTGCCCGTCTGATCCACCCCTTTGGAGCAACGATTTCACCTTCCCTTGCAGTCAGCACAGACTATTTTGGAGTGGCAGGGGATATTGTTTAAGCTGCAAAATCATTGTCAGTGAGTTTTTTTTTTTCTGCTCCATGCCTCTGACAACTTCTTCCAACAGCGTTGCTGTAGGTGATGACCTCCACACACCAGGAGACCTTGGAAAGGACCAGGTCCTGCAGCATTGGAGCTGCTTGAGGTGAGGCGACCTCCTAACAATGTCAGTGAGCTTGGTGTGGCCCAGAAAGGCTGTGGCTGCCTGTCACCCACATCCTGCTCCGTAGAGTAGGTTAAGCCAGGCAGATCCATGTCACTGAAAATATTTTCATCCTTTTAATGAGAATTGCTCAGTAACTCTGAACTGCAGGTCTACAGAAGAGGATGGAGAGAGAAATGAGTGCTAAGGGAGGCAGACGCAGGGATTGATTCGTTCTGTCTTTTCAAAGCCATTGTAATTTGAAGTGATAATCTGCAAGCATCGCCAAATCCTTGTGAGAAGCCAGGGAGCCACTGGTTGTTTGCAGCAGGCAGTTGGCTGCTGACTGAAAGCACTCTGTCATGAGCTGCTGAGAGTTCAACTGAACAGGGGGCATGCTAAAACCTGCAGAGATGTTAACATGGTGTGATAGGAAAGCTGTTGCCACTGGTACTGTAGGACAGTCTGAACTCAAGCTAAAATAATTTATGATTGAAAAAGCTGAAAAATTCTATGATTAAAAAAAAAACCACAACCAAACCAAAAAACCCCACTCTGTGTGGACATGCAGCTGCAGAGCTGGGGTAGCTGGGCTGGACCCACTGCAGGCACTGACATTTTAGAAACTGTGACACAGAAACTGGAGCTCCTGTTCCAGAGCAAAACAGGTCCAGCCATGGCTGAGCTGCTTCACTTGCACTGGCAGAGTGCAGCAGCAATGGTGTGCATGGAGTGGGGCACAAAGGGACAGCTCTTTTGGGTGGTTCTCTGACAAGCATGTGTCCACGCCAGAGTGTTGCAGAACAGCAGCCTCCTTTATTTACTTAAGCCTTTACTTAGCATGTTCACAGGTCCTCAGACTCTGCCTTTGGTCCTTTGCAGGCCATTGGCATGCAGGAGTTAATGAAGCAGGGTCAAATCCATGCACATGCCTGGGAAGGTGCAGAGATTTACAAATGAGCCAGTTAGAGGCAGTGGTTTTATCCAAAGCTGGTATATCTGTAACTGATTGTGGCTCTGTGCTTATGGATCTGGGAATTGGCAGCAAAGAGATTAAAAGGGATGTGTTTAGCTGTCAAAGGACAATGTCCCCCTTCCTACACAGAGAGATGTCTCTAGTAAGGGCTTCAGTGCAGCATATTCATCACAACTGGCATTACTGGCTCTGTAGAAACCAATGCCATGCAGCTGACCCCGTGCCCATGCGAGTGTGCAGGTTGCACAGACATCAGCATAGCCTTTTATGCCTCCTCCTGAAGTTTCTTCACACAACCCTACCTACCCAGCCTTGAACCTCCCCAAGGCTGGGCTCCTCATGCTGAGGAATACATTTTATATCATGTCAGACAGGAGCCAGGCAGGGTGGCTGTGTCGTTGCCTACAGCTAGTAATCAACTACATCTAGTTGGAGTTGGGAATCAGCAGTGGCAATGAAAATGGGCACTGCACTGGTCAGAGCATAACAAAACCTGGCAATATTGCTTTACAGAAAGGCAATGGGTGCTTGACATGGTTGTGACTCACTTGGTTCTCCACAGGTAACTGGACTATGGGGAAAGCATAGATGTGGTCACTGCATCATCAACATCTGCATTAAAGGATGTATTTCCTGCATGGGGTAAAGTCTAGAACATTCAAAGCAAACTCTGAGCAATGAGCCCTCGTTTGGCACATCTTACAGGACCCTGTCCATGCCACAAACTCAGGCCATGCCCAACGTGCTCCTACTATCCAACGCAGAGTAGCCCACCTTTAGCTGTGCAAGCTTGTGCTCTGAAACTTCAAGAAGCAAACATGTCCCCCTTATCCAAAAAATGATCCAGCTAATGGGCATTTCCTTAGGGACACAGGTCTGGTGACTTCCATGCCTGCACCATCTGTAGCTGGGCATGCTGACAACTGAGTTGGCATGCTTTGATTCATGCTGCTGCAGGAGGGTTTGCCATCTGGCAAAGCCATGTAGTGGTAATGAAGGGCGTCTACCTTCAGGAACAGTGCATTCTGGTGTGGCCCAAGGTTTATTTTCCTACACTTCTGTTTCCTGAAAGCAGCAGGTTTCAGCAAGAGCAAAGATGAGAGATAAGCTTGGCTCACTGTTTTGTGCACCTTACAGGGATTCTCTGTTTCTCTTGTCTACATGCTCACAGATATCCTGTGGAGCCTTATATTTCCAAATATTCAGAAGCACTTCCCTAGATCAGGCTTCTCTTTGGCCCTAGGCATGTGAGGAGACCCTCCTGCCTCTGCCCAGCATCCTCCTGATGACTATCTGGTGGACACAGGTCCTTCAAGACACTCCACAATGATTCACTTAGGATGGTCCTGGGAGAGGTATGTCACACAGACATGCATGACATAAATGCCTCTCACCACAGGCTCTTACCTGTGTATTACCTGTGCCTGGTTGCAGGTGGGCAGAGCACAGTTCTAGCAACAGTAATGTATGCTCTTGTTCTCATTTTCAAAGCATTAGCTGGTGGGAGCTAATCTTCATACCTGGCAGGCAAGTCTCATGACCCTTGCTCTACAGAGAGACAGAGTAAATGGTGTGATGAAGGATGAATCAGGTCACAGCTGCAATGAAATCACAGCAGTTCCTGCCTGCTCATCCCGTGACCATTAGACCTTATGTAGTCATCAAGGAGGTAGCTGGCACCCAAGGAGGTGCAGGAGGCAATCTCTCTTTTGTCTGCAAATCATGCAGTCTGCTGGGAGGTGCTGGGCTATGACTCACCTTGGAAGCAAGTTCCAGTGTTGGATGTGGCTGGAGAGTTGTGAGGTGCATCTGATGATGACTTGCTCCTGGGGTCTGGCCAAGAGAAGCAGCTCTGGGCAGGACTGGGGTGCCAGACATTTTGCCTTTGAGAGTCCAAGCCTAAGATTTTAACTCTCTGAATGGAGTCCTGGCTGCTGATGCTGGAGTGAGAGGACTGTTCATAAGAATTGCTAGTGAGGTCTCGAGCCTGGGAGACTGGTCCCAAGGGTGGATTTGGTCTCACCAGCTGCTTCTTGACCTTGGTCACGTTACTTGATCTTCTTGGAGAGAAGCTTACTCCACAATGAAACAAGAGCAGGGCAGAGTGGCAACTCCTTGGGAACCAGAGGGAGAGGACCAAGACAATTTCCTGGGCAAATACCTACAAGCAGGTTTGGTGTGAAAATAGCAAATATTTAGGAGAAAGAAAATGATGCCCTGGCTTTACCTCAGTTACCAGGAATGTATGCCTAAACATGGGGAGATGTGGTTAGCACAGATGATAGAAAGGAGAAAGCCACAATAGTACTGGCAGTTCCCTGTGCACAAAAGACAAACAGCAGGGTGTTGTTCACCAGCCAACTTCCACGTACGCCGCACGCGATGGGCCAGCCCATCCTCCCTCCTCCCTGCACCATAGGTAGCTCTAAAGGAGGAAAGAAGCTGGCAGCAAATTAATGTCAGCAAGCTGACTGAAAAAAGGAACAGCCTGAGGGACTTGTCAAATTGGAAGTATGTCCATAAATTATTTCTTGCTCGTAGTAAATCATGCGCAGTGTAACTGACAGCAGGCTTGGGGGATTTGATTTTATAGAAAATAGATATTTTCCACATCAAAGGGTGTCTCCATGTCCTGTCTGCATGATTTTGCAAGTAGGAGCTCTTAGTACTTGACATTCAGTTCCACAGAGGAGAAGAGCAGTTGAGAGCTACAGTGGGCAAGGTGCCAGTGGTGCCTGAGCTGTCTGAAGCAACAGTCCTGCGGGACGCAGGTTTCTCTGTGGGACAGCAATACACCAAGCCAAGAGCTGGATCAGCTTCAGGACCTCCTCAAGGTGCATGGCAATGTGTGCTGCACTGCCAGCACTGGCAAAAGGCACCAAAAGTGACTAAGCTCTGAGGGTATCATGCCTGGCCTGGCTTTGGTGTGCAGGCCATGGCTGACCTCCTAGAACAATCAGTGAGTCGCAGGGACATAATCTAGAGCCATGCCTTTCCTCTCCTTCCATCTTCCTTGTGGCACGTCATGGCTGCGGTCTGAAGTCTGTGATTGGTGACACAGTGTTTTCTGTGGTGTTCGTGGCTCCCTGCACAACAAGCATTGCTGTCTGGGTGCCCACAGTCTCCAGGGATCCAGTTTGGTCACCCAAATTCTCCCTTTTATTGCCCACTGCTCTTGTTCTCTGCATACCTGTTACATGCAGCTGATTGATGCCAGGTACTCCCTTCTGCAGTCTCTTTACATCTTAATTTTGAAGTCTCCTAAAGGGATTTTAATCCTTCAGAGGCAGAAAGACACTGCAGTCCAAGGGCAGAGCCTTCTTCAGAGGACGGATGTCCCTGAAGTGAAGGTAGGAACACAGATGGAGGGAATGAAGTGTGAAATTTCTGTCCTTCTGTCCACTCCCTGCAGCAGGCTGCAGAAAGCAGCTGTTTTCACTGCATGAAGAGACATCCCTGGGCAGGGCAGTTTCCAAAGGTGAGAGATGGCCCCAGGCAAGGTCTAGGAAGGCCATGGGGGTCAAAGCCTTGCCCATTGGGCATAATGTTCACTCCAGGCCTCTGTTAAACATGATGTGGGAGAAAGCCTGAAGGTAATCCCTTGCTGTTGGACCACACAACACATCTACCCTCTCTCACAGGTTCTGAAAGAAGTTGTTTTTCTCACCAGCCATTAAGAAAATGGTCATGCTATAGAAACCACTGCAGACGGGGGAAGATGCTCCCGGTTGGATTTGAAGGTGCCCCTTAGCTGATCCTCTTGTCTCTTATCTGTTTCTAATCCAGAATGATGTGTTTTACAGAATAGCTCCTTTTCCTATGTGTGAAGAAGCCCTCTCCTGCACCAGCAGCTGCTTTCTACAAAAGCCAGAGCTTCAATTACTCGATCTCAATGAACAGCCCACAGGAGTTTTTTGGGATGCTCATCTCCGTGCCTGTGGCTATCTTCAGCCTGGGTTGCTCTACATTTAGCTCACCTCATTTATTAGAGAGTTCCGATCCTCCTCCCTGTTGGTAGGATACACAACTTTTCCTAAACACAGCCTGTCCAGCTGCATTCCTGAAGCACACATTCCTTGCCGGGGTAGCTTACCCTGAGTGTGGCCAGGAATAGCCTTGCGGCTTCTTGTGGGACCTCTCCCAAATACAACTTTAATTCAGCAGGGCTACTTGGCCAGTGTGTTTGAAGTCAGACCAGGAGAGAAGGATTGTGATTACTGTTCTTTTTGCTGTTTCTACCTAACACCATCTATTTTTTAAAAAAAATCCCTTACATCTATGACTTACAAACACCACCACTCTTCCAGCTTTGATTTTCTTCAGCACCTGACAGAAGCTGTGCATGTACCATTGCCTTCTATTCTATTAGGCTCTGCATGGAGCCAACACAGGGGTACCAGTAAGCAGAGACTTTTGGGGAGCTACCTTATTGAGGTTATATAGTTAAGGCTTGTCGTCATGCAGCTAGAGGTTCTAATTGCTGTCTCTAAACCCATACATCTAAGGTTCAGCTGGGTACTTGTAGCCACAAAGAATGCTTTGCTTTCTGATTTTTATCATAATTCTTGAGATAGCTGCTTTCTGGAGCATAGTTTTGGGATGAGAAGGTCAAGCTTTCAATTTAAATCCAGTTTAAAGAAGTCTATTTTAAAGAAGCTGCACGGTGACTATCAAACATGCTCCTGTGGTTCAAAAAGTGCAAAATACCTCATGCTTTGGTTAAAAAGACAACCAAAAAAGGAATATTGTGTATTTTAGGGCTAAGTCATAATCCTTGAGTACTTTTCACTGGCTGTTTAAGGGAAAGATGCCAATGTATTAGGCCTTTTTGTTATGGAGAAGTTACCTATAATCTTAGCACCAAAGATTTAGGTGTCTGGGAACAGATAACAAATTCTTCCCTTCACTCCTAGGAAGTGCTGAGAAGGGCAGAGCTGCACTGGTCAGCGAAGTCCTTTCATGCCAGGACATTTTAGAGAAGTAGGTAGGAGGCATCATAACAGGTTGGCTTCTTCCCTTTGTCCTGCCCATCACTGTCCACAGATAACCTTGATGGCAGCACTCTCAATCTAAATATATACAAGTATGATATTTTTAGAAAACTTTTTTTTTCTCCTTTTTAAATGAACAGTTGCAACAAAAAACATTATTTTCTACTCAGACCTCCTACTGAAGATCACTGCAAATCTGAACATTTTCCTTCCAGCAGGTAATATGAAGACATATCTTAGAGCCTTTGGCTTCATCTCTCTCAGGGTTGATATTTCTCCAACAGAGGCAGACTTCGTAGCTCAGCAACCACAGTTTTTTAATCAGGTTTTTTTGGGGGGGCTTCCCTGTGCTGTGTGCAGACATAATAACAGTGGTCAGTCCTTGCTTTCAACTTCCCACTTGCTGCCTCGGGATGTTTACATGGTGTGTAGTGTTCTTCAAGCTTCAGATAAACAGAAATAAAAAATGGTGTCGGTTTGCTTCATGAGAGTAACCCCTGGAGTCAACAGCCATTCACTGGTTGTAAACTTTAACTCTCATCAAGAAATGACTTCACAGAAGAAATAAATAGGAGTATCAACTTAGGGTTCCCATGTGTCACACTGTTTTTACAGGGAAGCATTAACAAACTAAAGAATGAAGCAATAAAGCATCTGGACTTTCTTGGCCAGGAATGGAGTAGTGTGCCTGATTTTTCCTGGAAACAAGTAGATTTGCAGGGAAAGTGCTAAGGAGTCACAGCAGCATTGCTATTATTACAGGAAGGGGATTTTAAGCACACACTGTGCTGAAATGATGATGGGCAGCTACTATATCTTTAGTATCGTTTAGTCTTTCTGTAGACAAAGGAGCCCAGCTTCTCAAAGATGCTGAAAGAGGGGAGGCAGCCCAGAGACAGCCCAAGAGGAATACTCTTCAAGCTGCTTTTTCATCAATCCGGAGCTGGTAGGTGCAAGGAATGGGCATAACACTGCTGTCTGCAACAAGAGGAATGAATTCAGATTTCTTTGGCTGCAGTTATCTCTTTTCCAAGTTTTAGCTGGGAAAGAGGTAGTCTTATCCTTGCAAAACAGAAAGATCTAAGAAATATCAGACCTATCTTTATAAATACATATCTAGTGGCTTGATTTTCAAATGTTAAAAAACGATTAAAATTTCAAGAAACAAAGCGACTTGCTGCTTTGAAGGCTGTCCCATTCAAAAGACAAGTCCTGTCTCTCAGGACTGCTACTGCAGTCACACAGCTCTGTGCTGAGGTGCTTGTCTCAACATTTGGGTGATGGACAGAAGAATTTTTTGGAGAGTATCAAAGGTTCATTTCTCAAAGGCTGAAGTACAAACCCAGACAATTTCTAAAAGTCACAAAAAAGCCTCTTTATATGGCAGAGGTTCAGATGTTTGGGATTGATGAAAAATAAATAATTAATCCATCCATAGTAAAACTGGGATATGGGGTTGCAGGTGTCTGAGTAACTCAGCAAACTCATGGGTCTTGTAATTCAGAAGCAGCCCAAGCAGGCCACCTGCATGGCTGGAACACTGTTTTTTTTGTGTTTTTTTTTCATTTTTTGGGTTTTTTTAATTGGCAAGAACTGCTGTGCATTAAAAGCCTCTGAGCTCTGCAGAAGCAGTTAGGTGCTCTCTGCGGCCACTGCAAATTAATCTTAAGGGGGACAAATGTTACCTGTCATCCTCCCTTGGCTCATGGTAAGATAAGTGATCTGCCACATAATTATAAGCCAGTTCAGCAGAAAATTCTGTCCCTCTAATCCAAAATGCATTACCTGGCCCAGGACAGGACTTTTCTTCTGTTTCTCATTTGGCGCACAAGGAGAGCTCCAGAACGAAGCGGCTCCGTGCTCTCGGTGCGCACCAGCTGCAGGGTGATGCAATGTGCCTCCTCACTACTTACAGAAGGTCAGTTTACCTTGTGTTGCACTGGAGGCAGAAGTGTGCTCAGAGACAGTTACCATGGCAGAAATTGTTACATTTCAGTAATTAACTTTGAGAAGAAATTTTTTTGTTGAGTCTGTCCCAGCCTGCTCTTTAGGTCTCTGGCAGCAGGAGTTGCTTTTTTTTTCCCCCCCAAAAACTCTATTCTTGATTTTCTCCCCATATTGCATCAAGGAAAAGAGAAGTCCCCCAAAGTTTACATTTAAAGTTGTTCCACTCTAACTCAGCAGGGGTTTGCCCAGACTAGGTGGGGCATGCTAGCTGTATCAATCTGAGAGTGCAAAATAGCTTCCTCTTCTGCTACTGGAATAGTTAATTTGGCACCTGCACCTGCTGATGGTGACTTTCCCACTGATACTTGTGGAGCAGGTTTTGTTCTCCAATTTGCAGTTTGTGTCCCCAAGGAGTATTCTAGCTTGAAAATCTATGGTGGTGGTGAAAAATCTATGGAGGCTTTTTGCTGACAGCTGCAGTGAACCAGTAGTCCTCTAACTCAGTTGCTTGGAAGCAGAGCTGATGACCAAGAAAAGTACTTTCCTGCAGATACTGTGCTATTTACTGGAGGGTTTTGAGCACTGTGTAGAGTATGCTGATTTTTAAAATATGACCACTGTAGGTGTATCAGCTTGAGCACAGGAAGAGAAAATGCTTCTAGACCCAAGTTTGGTGATCAGCTATTCCACTGAGCATAAAACTTGTGTATGAACTTACAGCATCCATCTTCCCGTTGAACATCCAGCAAGTAATGCCCAAAATTAATTCCAGATAATACAATTGAGGTTAAATTAATGCAGAAAAAAAGCTTGGAAAGCTTTTTAGTTGTTGTTTGGGTTTTTTTGTTTGGTTCGGGTTTTTTGGGAAAAGGATGTGTTGTGTAACCTATATAGAATCATAGAATGGTTTAGGTTGGAAGTGACCTCAAAGATCATCCAGTTCCAACCCCCCGCCACAGGCAGGGACACCTCCCACTAGTACAGGTCACTCAAGGCCTCATCCAACCTGGCCTTGAACACCTCCAGGGAGCGAGAAGCCACAGCCTCCCTGGGCAACCTGTTCTACTGTCTCACCACCCTCACTGGAAAGAACTTCTTCCTAACATCTAGTTTATATCTCTCCTCTTCCAGTTTAAACCCATTACTCCTCATCATGTCATTACAAGACCTTGTAAATAGTCCCTCCCCAACCGTCCTGTAGGCCCCCTTCAGGGCCTTGTAGGCTACTACAAGGTCTCCTCAAAGCCTTCTCTTCTCCAGGCTGAAAAGTCCCAACTCTCAGCCTGTCTTTATAGCAGAGGAGCTCCAGCTCTCTGAGCATCTTCGTGGCCTTCTCTGGACTCACTCTAACAGTTTGATGTCCTTCTTGTGTTGGGGGCTCCAGAACTGTGCACAGTACTCCAGGTGGGGTATATCTCCATTACAGGAAGGATGTTAGCTCTGGTTTGGGAGGGTAATGACACATGGGCACTAATAGAGATCTCATCATGTGTCTGTGGAAAATAGATATCCTCCAAAGCAATGTGCAATAGCATAGGAGAATTGGGAAACCTTGAACAGGTGACAGCTGATGAAACAGCTGAATTTTTAGATTTCTGAGCTGTTTGAAATGCAGACCTATGTCATAAGGCAGCTACCTACCTTAAACTGCCCTACCCCAGTCCTTTCTTCCCACTCCCAGGCACTGCAGCCTACCTGGTACAAAGCTGTTATTGTTTAGCCCATGCAGAAACAGCCTTTGTCATCATGCTGGAGTCTCAGTCCTGCAGCTGAATTAGATCATTGTAGCAATGTAGCCAATATACTACACTGTAAGCCAGAATGGAAATTTATTACTTTCCCCATATAACTAATTTTACAATGTTTTTGAAACAAGCCTTCCTGCTGTCTTTTGAATAGAGTTGAAGGAAGTTGAAGGAAGAAAGAGGAGGTAAATTCATTTTCAAGTCTTCGGATTCAAGATCAGCTCCGAAGCTTTCATGTCATCACAGTGAGAAGCCACCCTATCTTCTGGTATGGTTTCACTGTAGCTGAGAGCTTATGAGTATGACTGATACCATGAGAACAGTTGATCCCTTTTTCACCCTTCCACAGTGCTGGGATTTATGCAAGATTACATTCAAACGTATTTCTCAAAAGTCAGCTGGAGATACCCCTCAGTGCCCTTATCTTGATAGACCTTCAAAGCCATTCCCCAGCCCAATACCCAGCCTCATCTGCATATAAACAGAGATATTTGGTGCATCTCTGGGCCATCTTCCCCATGTGGTCAGACTGTATGATAATCAGCTGCTTCAGCAACAGAAGTTGATGTGAAAACAAAATGGCTGAAAGATTTGTAGGCTGTAAAGGGACAAAATGGAAAGCACAGGTGGATGCTGCTCCCAGAGAGGAAGGGAGCATGAGGGCGACCAGCTGTGCTCCCAGTTGATCCTCCTTCACTGGGAGTTCATGGGGTCTAGATGGATCTTCCAGAGAGGGCCTTGGGTAAGGACTTGAGAATTTAGATGCTGTCAGCTGTGCCAGGAATTCGTGCCCCATTACACATTGTCAGAAACCCTGCAGTTCCTGCTAGAAAGAGGAAATTATTTTCTCTATCGCCAGGTGCTGAGAAGGGAGAGCAGAGCATTACCGCACTGATCTGACTAAGCTGACATAATAGGCTTCAAATAAATAAGTCCAAGGCAGACAGTAATTGCAGTAACATGGGCTTAGGGGTGAAAGCACAGATCACCACAGGTATGCCCCAGCTGTGTAGGAGGTCATTGTCTCTTCCTTTGCTCCTCCCCACATATGATTCCATTTTATGACTTACAATTGTGACTCGACTGGCATGGCAGACCAGCACCAACAGACAAAAGGAAACCTGATAGTTCCTCCCTTCTATTTAAAATAATATTCCAAAAATACCCCCCTGTTCCTCAGGCCTGGATAGCACAAAGGGCAGAGGAGGACAGCTTTCCACTTTCTGGTTCCATTTCTTTCCCTGTGTTGCAGCCTGGTCAAGGCTTGACTGTCCATATCACATGCTTAAACATTTCTGGTGTTAACAAAAGAAAGGAAAAAAGGCAAAGAGGCATCCTTTATCAACAGGCAAAATGCCTGGCTGTGATATTTCCAGCAACAAAAGGCTACATTCAACTTCATGACATTTTTCATGAAGTGCCTGCTTTCTCAATCCAGAGCTTTGAGAAACATTAAGAGCTGCCGTGGGGATATGACTTCAGTGTGCCCCAGGAGGCAGGAACTTTGTTTCTCCACTTCCCTGTCCTTTTTCTGTCATGTGTCCTTCTCAGCCACAGAAGGTCTCTGTGGTGGATCATCATCGATGACTTTCATACCAATTCCTTTCTCAAAGACAGATTTTAGTGCTTCCTTGGGGTTTTGGTCTTCACCAGCGAAATGGCTCATATGGTTGGTTGGCAGCATAAAGTGCATTAGCTACACGTTCCATAATGTTTAACACAAACAAACACCAAAAAGTCAGCACTGGAGTTATAACTCTTCTCATGTAAATCTAATTTTCCGACTACCCACATGCATGGTTTTAGTTTACTTACAGGCTATCAGCAGCAGCCAGTCTGGTAGCAAGCTGTTGGCTTTTTTCCCTAGAGAAAAAAAAAAGCAACAGAGAGAGGATGCACAGGGTCAGGGCTGGTAAAAATAACTTGACATAAAGGATGTTCAAAATAACATAAAAATGAGTGTGCACATAAAAGCTTTCAGTGGTACAATGATTATTAAATGCAATGATTCCTGCAATTAAACTGACAGTATCAGTCAGACCATTTGTATGGTTTGCTGGACTAATGAAGATAAAAACACAGGTTGGCAGATACCAGAGATTTGCCCTAGAATTTCGATCTTGGAGTAAATTCCAGGACTGGAATAAAGTACAGATCTGAAAGCAGGAGTTCATCCAGTAACTGGTTGATTCTGTCTACTGGGACATTATAAAAGGCATTGCAATTACCAACAAAGTGGGTGGACCTCTCAGAAAATGTTTGTGAACTGCATTCTGTACAACATTAATCTCCTTGGCATGCTGAACAAGAAACTATTCTATCCATAATAATAAGATAATTTGCTATAATTTATCATATTAAGCAATCTGGCCTCAAAAGTCATCAGACAGTGTATGGGAGGACTTAAGCAATCAGAGTGTGTTTTAGTGGTGCAAACAATACTAGAATTGCCTTCTTCTGGACAAAATACAGTGTTATCCCAAGCACACAATCAGCATGGATCCACTGTGACCAGTATTTGGAGTGCAGAAAAATCCTCTGCTGGTCCTCCATTGTGTGTTCCAGCCAACTTTCTTCTTTGTCTCCCATATAAAATGTCATGTAGATCTAATGGTAGAATTTGGCTTTCAAAGCTAGAAAGCTCCGACTATAGCCAAAGTAATATCTTAAAATAGAAAGAAAAATGAGAAACCAGAAATGTTGTTTTCCTCTTTCAAAAGTTTCAGCAGGAAACTGTCAGTGAGAAACCACTAAAATGGCTCTTTCCCAATTACTTCTCCTGATCTGGTCATTGCCTGAAATGCTGAAAAGATCTCTCATCCTTAGGTCCAAAGAGACCTCAATTTCATGCCTGTGGCTCTGGTATCACAGGAAATCACCTTAAGGTAATTGAGCTCAGGGTTCGATTTTTCTGTATGAATCAGTTTTAAGTCTACAAATCCCTGTGTTTTTTGTTCTGATGAAAACAGCCTGAAGATCTAAATTTAACAGTGGATTTCACAATGCTCATTTTTGACTGTAAGTAAAATCACTCTTGAAAAATAGCTTATAATAGAAAGAGATATATTCTCCGGATGCTGGAAGAGCAAAGCAGAAAAGCAAACAGGACACATTTATCCTCATTCACAATTTAGATTGTTTCTGATGGAAGCTTTCTATTGCATGCTTGTGATCTTTGGATGAATACTGTGCATAAAAATAATGTGAGTTACAGAAGAGATTAATAATTCCTGAACTCATTTCACAGGGAGATACAGCACATATCTGTGGTGTTCAGGTCAAGGGAAACAAAGCCTGCAGATCGAATCCGTGATGTGAATGTTTGGGTTATTTTTTTTTCCACATAAGGAAACCAGAAAGAATGTTTTTCCAAGATGAAAAAATACTCTTCTTCGTGCACACAGTTATTGTGATGAATTTTCCCTTGTAGACAAGTTATCACTATCACTTACTCCACAGTCACATTAATACACTTTAACAATGTAAAGGGATCATAGCGTGGATGTAAATAAAATCTGTAGCTGAAGAATTGCATAAATCACCTGCACATTATGAGGCAATTTATTGTAAATGACACTGGGGCCTCTACAGTGAAAATCTACTCCCAAATGGCATCTTCTATTCAGCATTTTGTATTTGAAACAAGGTCTGCTTTCACATAAACCAGGATGGATAACAATGAACAACCTGCACCGTGCTGCTCTGTGTGCCTCCCCAGCAGTTCACCGGGTTTCAGCCATGCAAATCATGGAAGAGAGGGAGATGTGCATGTGTCCTCAGAAAGGTGATTGTTAGTTGGGAACATCCTGAATGCTAGTGGCATTTGTCAGTTCAACACTTAGGAAAAAGTCGTTGCAGTTAGAAACTGAACACACCACAGACCAGCTGCTGGGAGAAATTACGTACAAGCTTTTATAATACAGTGTTCCATGTCATGGTTGCACCAGAAATAGGAGATATGCACCCACTATGGCTCAGGGCTTGCTTTTGGCCAGGTCCTGCTGATCCAGGGAGTAACAGAGGTGTCCACTCTTCCTGTGCAGGTGCACATCCACATGGGCACTGCTGAGCAATCAGTTGGGAAATGGATGCCAGTGTCACAGGTATAACCCAGACTGTCTTCTTGGGCCAAGACATGGGTCTTCCCTGTCCTGAGTTCCCTGGGATAGGTCCCAGGCTGGTTATGCCACTTGAGCATGCAGGAAGGCTGGAGGCGTCCTCATCTTGCATTTTCTTGCAGGTGGTTGTCCCTAAATCCACCTGCCCACTCTAGTGAGGGGTGGTGCCACCACCTCTGTAAGCACCCTTTCTCCTGGAAAAGCTCCTCCCTCATTCCCTAGGAGAGCCACTGGTGGAAGGGTTGGCACTGCAACACCTGGTGCTGATGTGGCCGGCCGCTGGGTGTGGCCAGATGAAGCACACTCATAGCAGAAGAATGTGACATGCCTCCTTGGGCTGCAAGGCAGCTGCCTACAGGCTCAGCAGTGTGTTGGCTGTGTGGCCAGTGCATTGCTTTGCCTGCCACATGATGGATGAGCAGGTGGGGTGGCATGCCACTCCTTGTCATCTATCTGTGAGGCCCACTTGCAGAAGCAGTGAGCTGGTGTCAAGCATGAAGTGTGCTCAGGTATCTAACTGGAAGGGCCATGAGGCTCTACTTGGGCTGTGACCTCTGCTCCCTGACTGCAGCTAGCTCCTTGGGAGTTGCAGGGCTTGATAAGCTTCAGTAGGAGGAGCTGAAGTGGGCCAGATGCTTGCCCCTCGGTCCCACCAGCAGTCCCGGCCCCCTGTTGTTGTGCTCCATCCTGCCCCCTTACATCCCACATCTGTTCCAGGTAAGAATCTGGTCCTCAAGACATAAACACTAATAAAAAAACTCCTTTTTTGACCTCAACCGTACCAGTCCCTTGGACCTTTGGTTCAGAGCAGCTACTGATTGAAGCAGCAGACTGCAGCTTCTCTACTCTGCTTTGTGGCTGTCTTGATTTGAGTGCCAACCTCCTAATCTCTCCTGAGCTCAACCTTGGCCCTATTATTTCAGCTTGACTCTGCCTTGTCCTGTTTGTGCATACCTAAGAGGAAAATGTCTTTGTTGGGTCCTCACTCTTTCCTTGGAGGACAAATTCTTCCCACTCTGATGGACTTGGTGTCTGCCTTGGAGAACCCACGGATTCAGATCTAAGCTCCACACACCAGCAGCTCCAGGCTGCCATGGTCTGCCTCTTTAGGATCTAGGGGTCTGAAGATACTTGAGTGCAGAGTGGTGGTTTCGGGTATTTCTCAGCTTATGTTCTGTACTACTTGTGCTAAAGCAGCAGTTTCATTTCCCTAAACAGCCTGAGGTAAGCCTGACAAGGAAAATTTTAAAACATGATACCCCATAAGAGACCTCTCATGGCACAAGGACTGGTTTTGTTACCAAAGGCTAGTTCATCAGCTGGAGTTAATCAGTTCAGCATCAGTTTAGCCTCAGTGAGGCTTTGCTGATTTGCAGACGGAGAGGATTTGGCCTCGGTGCCAGGTCTATGTTATTTGACAGCAGATAACGAATGCAGCATGTCATGCTTGCTTCTCCTACCCATCTCTGAAGCTGCAGTGTTACTGACCTGAAGACATTTTTCCACTATTAAAGTTTCAGTAAGGACACAAGTCCTTTTAAAGATGCTGAACACTTGTCTGTGTGGGAACATCTCTGCTGTACCAAGAGGAGGTGTGATCTTGACTTACGGGATAGAGATTCCTTGTGGCACTGACTCACACACTGTACATTTATGCTCATTTTCACATCTTCCTCCTGATCCTGTTTTAGGCTGCGTTTCCATTACTCCTCCACCCTGGGGGAGGAATCCTCAACCAACACAGCTCTAACCCGGAAACCACAGAGGATGAAAAGACCTTTCATAGCAGTAATGATGCTGTGTTCCTCTTCTCTACAGCTGCATTTTGAAAACAAAAGATTAGGAGGCAAAGTCACCACCCACAAGCAGAACTTGCAGCTCCGTAGCCATTGGGGACTGGTGCTAATGAGCCTAATGCAGATGCCAGAGAACATACTTCCTATTGACACAAGGGAACAACAAGAACCCAAACCATAACATAATCTAGCGTGAGAACAATGTCTACTTTTGCATATTTAGCAAGGATAGGCTCAGGCCATGACCTGAAAATTAGCCTTGCCCACACCTTTGTTTGTTATCAGTTGCTTGGGTCAGTCTATCATAAAGACTATGGAATGTTTGAAAAATAAGATAATGAATGCACCTCCACTTCTTCCATCTAGTAGAGACTCATGCCTATTTGCATATTCCAGCTCCAGTGTCCAAATAAAACAGATAGGAAGACATGTGGAAACACACCTACTAGTTTGATGAGTGTGTTAACACAAAGTGTAGGGCAAGTTGAAAGCCTTGCTCTGATGACCTTATTTTACTTCTCCGCATTGCTAGGCCAGGGTTAGCTGCGTGCTTCTGGGCTGAAGTGCTCCTTGAGTCTTGCTTTTCCAGCATGGATAGCACTTTTGAACTGGAAAAGGCTAGGTGATTGACATCAGACAGAAGGCCTGATTTCATCAAGCCTCTGGCATGCCACTTGCTGGAAAATCTATTCCAATAAGTGCCATCCAGTCTTATTAAATGTGGCACTGAAAGGTAAACTAAGTCCCTGCCAAGGAACTGCCACTCTGGACTTGCTTGCTTGCTTGTTTGCTTGCTTACTTGTTTGCATACAGACAAGCCTGACATTAGTCACTGATGGGAAAAGGTCAGTGGGACTAGGAAGGGTCTGGCTGCATCTGACTTTAACTTCTGAAAGGCACAGCAGCAGTGTAATCCTGTAAGATCAGTATGTAAAAATCCAGCCCTTCCTTCTCCTGGACAGTCTCAAGAGCATGAATTGGAGGTAAACTATGACTTAAAGCCAGATGGTTTTTCACAGGTATTTAATGTGTCAGTACCTGCATGAGGGGTAGGGTGTAGAGTGGTTGAGAACAAAGCTCAGTGCCCATGTGAGACACTGACATTTCTATGGGAAGTCTTTCTAAGCTTCCCCAGAGACCATGTTTCAAACCTTCTACTAATAGTTTTCTTATTCCCCTAATATGAGTTCACTCTCGTAGCTGCCGAGGGCTTGATAATCTTCCTCAGATCACAGTGTTCTGCTTGGATTTCTGTCACCATCTCTTTGTGACCCGTCTTCTGCTGGGCAGAAACCTGCAGGGTCACATGAGGTGCTTGTGCTGAGTTGGAAACATGAGAATGGGTTATTTCTTCTGAATCAAGTGGCCCCTTGAAATAAGGACCTCATTTCAAATGGCATTTGGCAGAGCAGAATACATTTGTCTTCTCTAACGTGCGAGGTAGGGAAGAGCTATTTTCTCCCCGGCATGGAAAGGAAACAGGAGAACTGAGATACCAACACCCACGACTGTGGCGGTATTTAAGCACTCACTGGGATCTGCACATTGTGGCCAAGTGATTTGTTGATAGTCACATGCAGTCTAGGACAGCAGGTGTCTAAACCCAGTGTTTCCAAAGTCCTGAGGTGGAGCCCTGATCACAGGGTCAGGTTTCTCCAAAGCTCCTTGCAGGACCAATCCTAGGAAAGGGCTGATGCTGTGGGTGTCAGTTCCTCTGTTTATTTCCATGGTTCTCCATTCCTCTAGACACTTTTCCACCCTATGCCGTGCAGGCACCTCAGCAGACGTTGCTTCCAGCACTCAACTCCACTCATTCCTCGTGGGTGCTGTGGAGGAACCACCTGTTACTCTAAATCCGGCAGTGTTTCTTCATCTCCCCTGCATCCCCATTTCAACTTCTGTAACTACATCTGTCTGACCTGTTCTTTCTTGCTATGTAGAAACTTGGGCAGTCACATGGGGACACGTGGAGCTACTAGTACTCCCTTGACCCTGTAAATGTAGAAGGGTCAATTTATTTCTAGAAAGTATGGCTTACATACGGTTTTCCTTTCATTATTTTAGATGTCAGTTAGAAGGGATCTGCTTGCTCCCTTCAGCAACAACAAGTAAATGCTCAACCTGTTTAGAAAAAACACTAGAGACCTGGAGAAATCTTCAGATGCAAGATGCAGGCTGAACTGTGTGTGACCCTCTGAAGAGAAACATTAGCTTAAAATATTAGTAACTGTTTTGGGGTTTATTATTATTATTATTATTGTGAGGATAAAAGAATATTAGAGAAAATATACAAGGCTTGAAGTCAAAGGTCCCTGTGCAGTCCACTTGCCATTGAAATCAAACAGCCAAAATGAAGAGGTCATCAGAAGTTTGCTTGAATTTGAATTGAGGAAAGCAAGAGAAGCTTTTTGCTCACCCCAGGCAGTGCTGTTATCAACAGGATCTCATTACAACAGATAGAGGCCAGGATTTTCAGAAGTAGCTAATTGATTTCCTTGCCTCCCATGATGCACACTGAGCAAAGCCTCTTTTGTGAAGATGTGGGAAATGGTGAAGCACCAAGGAGCCCCACACTAGTCTTGGGAGAACAGTACCCTGAGGTTGCTTCAAAGTGTTTGACCCATCTACTGTCAGATCAAATGCAGGAGATTAATTAGAAGGTTTTGACTTGGACAAGAACAGCCGAAGTGTTGAATCTCGTGGGCTGCCAGCCTGGGCATCTCCATGCTGTGTCTCTTTTTTTTGTGCCAAGACAGGCATGGAAAGGCCAAAGAATGGAGATGTCCCATGTTAGCTTTAAGATTTCAGGATGAACTGAGCTCACCAAAACAGGTGGCGAGTGCAGGGACCTGAGGAGCTGTGCTTGAGAAACAAGGTTGAAGGACTCCTGCAGTACACAAATGCTACTTGGTAATCAGATAGTCAAGTACAGCCAGTTCCTGGGATCGGCTTGAAGTTAACGGAGTGATGGCAGGTGCCCAAACATCCTTGCAATCTTACAGTTCTAGGCAGATTTCATCACAGAACAGACAAAATAAAATGTTTCTTTTTAAAAACAACATGTCCCTCAGGTCTCTGTCCTTGCCACTGGGTAAATGAAATTTAAACTGAAAAAAACCCCCAACCCTAATTAACAAAAGTGAATGGATTAATATAAATAATGTGATTGGAGAATCTCGAGAGTAGCAAGAATGTGTGAGACTGAAATAAAACAGATGCTAAGGGGAGGTTATAAGAAGGTGTCTCAGAAAGGCTGGTGCAGATACATTGAAAGCACCACAAAACTTGCTTTTTTTCCAAGAGCACAAGTAGGGACCTGGTCCTGCAGACCTTGGTTGTAGAAACATGTTCTGGAAATGCCACATTTTAACATAATCTGACATTACAAAGTTGGGAATTAATTGAGTGAATGGAGTGCTCTGCACATCATTAATCTGAATTTGAAAAAAAAAAAAAAGTTTCAGATGACTTTGAAGGGCTGATTTTTATAGCTTTTAGCTTACTTGAGAGATTGTCTCCAAGAAGAGCTTAAGAAAAGGATTACCAGTGCATGGGCACAAGCCATCTGCAAACCCTGCAAGTGTCCTTTTCACAAGGGCTTTTCTCTTACTGGGTCTATAACTCTGTATTAAACCCATCCTTGACTTGTATTGAAAGCAGTGTACAAAAAGAGCATTGTTGCACTTATCCAGTTGATTACCAGTTCATTCGAGATCACCACTATGTTTATTTAAGAGCACAGTTTCTGTATGTGTGGTTACTTCCCAGATAGCAAGTGGGATTGCACAAACCCCACTTTTTTTTCAGGCTATAGTGGGTTAATTCACCATGCCTTTGCCTTGGGGTTGGCATAATCTTTATTGTAATGGTGGGGCACTGGAGACACAAAAGAAATAACATTTTGCCCACAATCACTCAGCAAGCCCCATCCTTTCTCACTTGACTGATGACACACTGCTCTGCTGTGTACCAACACACTGGCAGACTAACTCATGTCCGTGGCTAGTGATAACCAAGAGCAAAGTATGAAGGAAGGCAAGAAAGGATGAACAGAAAATCCTCTCTAAAGAAGGGACTTGTTTCCTCATACACACAATTGCCTCTCTCAGTGTTCCCTGTCAAATGCCCTTGTGCAGGTGCCAGAGGAGTCCCACCCATGTGCTAAGCAGGAAGATCAAGGCCTGGCTCCACAGGGATGATTTGTACTGTCCTGAAAGCACAACTTAATTCTGTCAGTGGAAAAAGGCAAAGCAGTGAGAATAATGCACTCTTGAGTTTCTGGCTCCTTTGACTCCATCCCTATCTTGGACAAACTTTCTCATGTCTCCAAGGAGTTAACTGAGAATAGATCTCAGGATTCTCCTTCCTAGAGTTTGTTATGAATGCATTTTAAAAAAATTCAGTCTCTCCAGATTTAAAAATTACTCTCATTTGTCTATAAATAGGCTTAACCTCTTAAACTGTGTCAGATGCTGCTGATTCACCAATCTGATCTAGATCTTCAGATCTCTGCTCCTACAGCTCCAGGGCAAGTGACTCATGCTGTTTGGAAGTGCCATATCCCACTGAGCCTGGCAGGACCAGGATTCTGCTAACATTTTCTCTGCAGGTTTCTACTACAACCTGGGCAGGGATTTTCTCCTGATCAAGCTGAGCTCACCAACATCCTGCAGCCACAATGTGGTATGTTGTGTTTACAAGAAAAGCCACGTATTTGCATTAGTCCAGCCACAAATCAGAAGAGGGGAATGTATTCTAGAATCAAACAAATACCATTAAGGAAAACCCCACTGATCCATGGAATGATTTTCCCAGCTGCATTTCCCTTCCCT
>VWYK01035843.1:6908-19166 GCA_013399775.1 Semnornis frantzii
AAGCCTGTCCTCATAGGAGAGCTGCTGCCGCCCTCTCAGTATCTTGGTGGACTCCTCTGGACCCTCTCCAACACTTCCATGTCCTTCCTGTGCCGGCGGCTCCGGAACCGCACACAGGACTGCAGGTGGGGTCTGAGGAGAGCAGAGCAAAGGGGCAGAATCCCCTCCCTTGCCCTGCTGCCCACACTGCTCTTGCTGCAGCCCAGCACACAGTTGCTGTCTGGGCTGCACTCACACTGCAGCCTCGTCTTCAGTTTTTCATCACCACAAACCCCCCATGCCTGTTCCTCAGGGCTGCTCTCAGCCATTCCCCACCCAGCCTGGGAGTTGTGCTTGGGGTTGTGCCTAGCCAGGTGCAGGACCTTACACTTGGCCTTGCTGAATTTCATGAGGTTGGTTTGGGCACAGCTGTCCAGCCTGTCCAGGTCCTTCTGGATGGCATCCCAAGCATATGCACCAGCAAGTCCTCTACAGTGTTATCAAAGCAGGCTACCTACTTGCTCTGCTTCCAGCTGAGACAGTCTCTTTCTAGCAGCTGGCACAGTGCTACTGATTTAACACACTGATGTTTTGTCATTGCTTATCTTCAGTTCCCATGCTCTGCAAGTGGGCAGGTGCACAAGAAGCTGGTAGGGAGCATGGTCAGGACAGATGACTCAAACTTCCCTACCACAGGACATCATGTCCAGTATGTAAACTGGGGGAGCTGGCCAGGAGGGGTTGATCACTGCTCAGGCATTGGTCAGCAGGAGATGAGCAACTGCAGTGAGCATCTCTTGTTTTTCCTTGGGTTTCTTTTCTTCATTATCCTCCTTTTCTGTACTACTATTATTACTAGTATAGTTTAGTCTATTTAAATTATTAAACTATTCTTATCTCAATCCACAAGTTTTACTTTTTATTGTCTTCCTCCCTAGTTCTCCTCCCCACCTGACCAGGGGTGAAGGAGTGAGAAACAGCTGCATGGTGCTTGGTGCATAGCTGCTGGTTGGGGTTAAGCAACAGCACCACTGAAAAAGGAAGGGGTTATTAAAGGAGTTTAAATTACCTGCTCACTACATCTGCCTCATGCCACGTTCCCTCCTTTGTCCAATTTCCTCATTGTCTTCTGTGGTCATAACCGATTGCAAAAGCTTTGATCCACCTCTCTCTCTGACCTCCCTCTCTTTGGGTTGTTGTGAGGCTCTGATGCGCTGGCCCAGGAGCTGGCTAAGCAGCACATGCAAATCTCCCAGCCCACATTGCTGCACAGCTTCGGTCAGCCTCAAATCTGAATCCCAAAGCAGATCAAATGTCAAGGGTCAGCCCTCGGGTCATTTTCTGCACACAGCTTCATTTCCAACAAGGAAAGGTACTTGCTAGCTTAAGCTCTTGATATCTGTATCTGTGAACTCAGCAGCTGATAACACCATGCAGCCTCAACAAGTGCAGGGCTATTCTCTGCCTGCCATGTAAATCAGAATTTGTAATGGGAGAGGGCAGGGGTAACAGGCACAGACTTGAACATTAAAAGTTCCATCTAGACATGAGGAAGAACTTCTTTAATTTAAGGGTCATGGAGCACTGAAGCAGGCTGCCCAGAGAGGTTGTAGAGTCTCCTTGTCTGGAGACTTTCAAGCCCCATTTGGACGTGTTCCTGGGTGACCCTGCTTTGGCAAGGTAGCTGGACTCAATCTCCAGAGGTCCCTTCCAGTGCCTACCATTCTGTGACTTTGTGAGATCACATCTGAGTAATTTTCTTTTTGGAGGCTGTAATCTGAACTAAGCATTTGTATAAACCCGCAGCTCTTTCCAAAGTAGTAAGATCACAAAATCACAGAATGGTAGGGGGTTAGAAGGGACCTCTGGAGGCCAAGTCCAACCCCCCATGCCAAAGCAGAGTCACCTAGGGCAGGTCACACAGGAATGCATCCAGATGGGGTTTGAAAGTCTACACAGAAGGAAACTCCAAAACCTCTCTGGGCAGCCTGCTCCAAGGCTCCAGCACCTTCACAC
Source organism: Semnornis frantzii (assembly GCA_013399775.1). Classification (NCBI taxonomy): domain Eukaryota; kingdom Metazoa; phylum Chordata; class Aves; order Piciformes; family Ramphastidae; genus Semnornis; species Semnornis frantzii. The sequence goes on from VWYK01035843.1 coordinate 8,904, forward strand.
CAAAGAAGTTTCCCTTCAAGTGGAGGTGATACTTCCTGCGTTTTAGCTTGTACCCACCGTTCCTTGTCCTAGCTCTGGGCACCACTGAAAAGAGCCTGGCACCTTCCCCTTGACACCCACTCCTCAGGTATTTATAGAATCATAGAATGGTAAGGTTGGAAGGGACCTCAAGGATCATCCAGTTCCAATCCCCTGCCATAGACAGGGACACCTCCCACTAGTACAGGTCACTCAAGGTCTCCTCCTACCTGGCCTTGAACGCCTCCAGGGAGGGAGCAGCCATAACCTCCCTGGGCAACCTGTGGCAGTGTCTCACCACCCTCACTGTAAATAACTTCCTCCTAACACCTGCTGCAGCCCTCTGAGCATCTTTGTGGCCTCCCCTGGACCCACTCCAAGAGTTCCATGTCCTTCCTGTGCTGGGGGCTCCAGAACTGCACACAGGACTGCAGGTGGGGTCTGAGGAGAGCAGGGCAAAGGGGCAGAATCCCCTCCCTTGCCCTGCTGCCCACACAGCTCTTGCTGCAGCCCAGGGCTCGGCTGCTGTCTGGGTTGCATCTGCACACTGCAGGTTCATGTTGAGCTTTTCACATTGCTCAGATCCCCTCTCAGCCTTCTCTTCTCCGGACTAAACGGCCCCAGGGCTCTCAGTCTTTTGCTTCCTACAGCTTGCTGATGCTGGTGTTAGCCAATGGAGGGTATGACACCACCAATAAAGTATCAATGACTTGCTTCTATAGAGTAGGGTTCAGTACTGTTAATTACTAGATTCCAGATGTGAATCACAAATCTAAACCCAGTGGAAAAGCTTTTAATGAAAGTATTTCAAAAGTAGTTGGGACAGAGATATACTGGAGAGTCCAACTGAGGTTATGAGGATGATGAAGGGACTGGAACATCTGTGTGATGAGGAAAGGCTGAGAGATCCCTGGGACTGGTTAGTCTGGAGAAGAGCAGCCTGAGAGGAGATGTGATCAATGGTTACAAATATCTGAAAGGTGGGTGCCAAGAAGGAGTGGCCAGGCTCTTTTCAGTGCTGTCCTGTGATAGGACAAGGGGGAATGGCTACAAGCTGTAAGCCAGGAGGTTCAACCTCAACATGAGGAGAAACTTGGTGTGAGGGTGCTGTTCAGAAGATGTTCTAGAGTCTCCTTGAGACTTTTAAGCCTCACCTGAATGTGCTCCTGTATGACCTGTCCTAGGTGATCCTGCTGTGGCAGTGGGGTTGGACTCAACAGTGTCCAGAAGTCCCCTTCAACTCCTCCATTCTATGATTTCAGAAAATTTCAAATATTTAGAGAGCAATTCTTAATTCTGATCCTGTGGTTAGTTCTGCCAAACCCACCAGTACCCTTCATCCTTCAAGCAAGCAGTGCCTAGAGCAACATAAACATCCTGAAGAGCCTAAAGGAGCTTGGATTTCCAAGAAGAGCTGCACATAATCCAAATGCAGCTACTCAAAGTGTGAATTTTCAGTTGAAGTCACACAATAAGCACATATGGCATACAAAGAAGCACCTACTGAAGCTAAATGCACTCATTAAATTATTTTTATTAATATTTGATCACTGAACTCACACTGTAGCTTTTCTCTCAGCTAGGCACTAATTCAAGTCTCTCCCCCACCCTGCACGTACGTACTCTAGCCATTAAGGCTCTTCATAACACAGAGAAACTTAATCAACTTTAATACCTCCACCTCCATCCATATTTACCTGGAACAGATCAGCAACTAGGAGAGTTTCTACAGCAGCACATAGGAAAAGAGGAAGAGAGCAGAAGAGAACTGGCTGCTAGAAATATATATATACGCAGACATAAATTTCTTAAAAATCAAGGCTAAAATACATGAATTAGTCCAGTAAGAATCCAGAATTATTATTGAACTACACAGTGAAGAAGCAGAAGTAGATTGCAAATGGGCAGGGATCTACTTGAGAAAGTCCAACAGAGCGCTACAAGGATGCTGAAGGGACTGGAACACTGCCTGATGAGGAAAGGCTGAGAGTCCTGGGGCTGCTTAGTCTGGAGAGAAGACTGAGAGGGGATCTGAGCAATGTCTAGAAGTATTTGAGGGCTGGGGGTCAGGAAGGGAGGGACAGGGATACCTTTCAGACTTGGATGCCCAGGGCTTCATCCAGCCTGGCCTTCAACACCTCCAGGAAGGAGGCATCCACAACCTCTCTGAGAAACCTGTTCCAGCTCACCACCCTCATACTGAAGAACTTCTTCCTAAGCTCCAGTCTAACCCTGCTCTGCCTCGGCTTCAAACCATTCCCTCTTGTCCTGTCTCAAGACACCCTCATGAAAAGTCCCTCTGCAGCCTTCTTGTGGGCACCGTTCAGGTACTGGACGGTAGTTCCAAGGTCCTCTTGGAGTCTTCTCCAGGCTGAGCAACCCCACCGTCAGTTGAAAAGGTAAGAAAGCTGTGACAGAAGAGTGGGGCAGCAGAGCAGACCATGCAAGGAACCACTCAGAAGCCTGCCTGACCTCCTTGCATGGCTGCAGACCCACTCCCAGGTAGGTTTGCTGGCTTGTAGAACATGCCAGCACTGTGTGCAGATTGTTAGATAAGCCAAGCCCAGTTCTGCAACTGCATGTGCCATTGTTTGCACTCAGGTAGGTCTGAACAAACATTGCTTAAAATAAATCCACCTCGCAGCAGGAAACTCTCTCCCTGCATCCTTTCGGATGCAGTTCCTTGAATTTCACTTTTCACAACATTTGTCTTCTTGGAAGCCTCCCCTCTGGCATGACCTGATGCTGTGAGACCAAGCTTGCATCTTCAGAGGCATTTTGATCCAAATCAGCAAACTTCCATCAACAGATTTTTTTTGTGAGTGGTGTGGTTGAAAGGAGAAATTCTAAAGGAGTGCAGCTCGGGTGCTACAAACATTTTCAGAAGAACGAAGGCATAAATGGAGGATCCTTATTTGTTTTTCTTTTAAGAAAGCACGGAGAAAAGCAGCTTTGAGTGCTTCTTGGTTACAGCCAAAAGGTGAGAAGGATGTACTAACCCCACAACATCAAGGAGTATAAATAGAAGAAAAATGCTATCAAAAGGCTTAAGAGCTCTTCAGAGGGTTATACCAATTTACCTTCTGGGGACTCTATTCAGCAACAGGATTTATCTGCTAAAGAGTTGATTTATTGAAGAAGGCAATTTTGTTTCGCATTTACTGAAAGATGACATGAATAGGTCAGAATGAACCATAGAATGGTTTGGGTTGGAAGGGATTTCTACAGTTAAGAGATCATCGAGTCCACCTCCCTACCATGGGCAGGGACACCTTCCACTAGACCAGGTTGCTCAAGGCCTTGAATACCTCCAAGGGAGGAGGCATCTGCAACTTCTCTGAGCAACCTGTTCCAGTGTCTCACCACCCTTGTTATGAAGAGCTTCTTCCCAAGATTCAGTTTAAACCTACTCTTCTTCAGCTTAAAACCATTCTCCCTTGTCCTCTTGCTACACACCCTCATGAAATGTGCCTCTCCAGCCTTCCTTTAGGTTATGGAAGGCAGCTACAAGGTCAAGTTTCATCTTCAAAGTAAAGAGTGGTTGGAGGAATCTATTTTCCCTGGTTTACATTTTTACCAGTTTGACTCTAAAATAAGTTCAAAGGACATGGTCAGTTTTGACCAAACGAGTAAGAAAACAGAAAGAAACTGCTGAGCAATCAACCAAGAAGAAAAGAACAGGCCCAGATTATAAGTGTTGAGTACAAATTGGAAAGGAAAGCAATGCTGAGGCTTACATCAAGGGATACTTATGTAATGAACAGGAACAAAGAGGGCTGCAGCAGCAGAAGGCAGCTTAGCTGCCCTGCCATTACTGCCTGCCAGCAGCACCACACCTTCACTGAAAATGCAGTAAAACCCAAGTGGGTTCTGCCACAAAACATCTGCTGAAATGTAAAATCCAGATGTTTTCTGAACAAATGTGCAATACAGCATATGCTGGGTCTACAACCAGCCTCTGGGGCAGATTCTTGAGCTGCTGGTGAGGTACCTGCACTGCTATCAACAATTGTACTCCCCAGATTAGAGGTAGCACTGATAGGGCAGTTGGCACTGTGGGTACACCTCCCCTCTGCTGTGTACACACAGTTCAACTATTGACAGAGCTAACATGCAGGCAGTTGTTCTGATAACAAGTGAGATGCAGACCCAAAGATAACATTTGAGCCAATTCAATGTACTAGCTACAAATATACTTGTGGGAAACACAATTTCATTAGCCTGGGATAACCAAAGCAAGATGACCTCCAGAGGCTGCAAGGTACAGCAAGATACATATACCACAGCAGCTGAGAGGTGTCCAGCCTCTGGCCTTTCCCTGCTCATGACTTTTTCATAGGATATTTTGAGTTGGAAGTGACCTCAAAGCTCAGCCAGTTCCAACCCCCTGCCACAGGCAGGGACATCTCCCACTAGCTCAGGTTGCTCAAGGCCTCATCCAGCCTGGCCTTGAACACCTCCAGGGAGGGGACTGCTCATGGAAAATCCTTGACACTGAAGTACAAACTTCATTCATGATGCTGTCTTAACACAGTGCACTCCAGTTTTTTACCCTGGTTAATATAAACAACAGATGTGATTCACTGTGCTTCTGGCTCAACAGAAGAACTATTTCCTTGCTCTGTTCTGCTCACAGACTATCATTTCTACACCCTTACAAAGTACAGTGGTAGATCAGAGTCTGAATTCACATCTCAGAATCACAGATTTACAGATTGCATTGGGTTTGAAGGGACCCTTGAAGGTCATCTTGTGCAACCCTCTGCGGTCAGGAGGACACCTCCAACTAGATCAGGCTGCCCAGGGACACATCAAGTTTGACCTTTAATGTCTCCAGGGATGGGACCTCAAAAACATCTCTGGGCAACCTGTTCCAAGTACTTCACCACTCTCACTGTGCAGAACTTACTCCTGATGACCAACCTAGATCTGCTCTGCTCCAGTTTCAAACCATTACCCCTCATGCTATCACTTCAAGCCCTTCTGAACAGTCCCTTCCTGGAGCCCCTTCAGGTACTGGAAGGCTGCTCTAAGGTCTCTTCTAGATCCTTCCCTTCTCCAGGCTGAACAGCCCCAACTCTCCCAGCCTGTCTTAGCAGGAAAGGTTCTCCAGCCCTCTGATCATCTTTGTGGCCTCCTCTGGACACAGTCCAGCACATCCGCAGCCTTCTTGTGTTGGTGGCCCCAGAGCGGGATGCAGTGCTCCAGGTAAGGTCTAATGCAGCATGCTTAATTATGTTCTATATTATTTGACTGTATATAAATAACTACCATGCTGAATTTTCCCATTGGATGCTTTTCTACTACCTTGTAGAGAATTATAATGGAGATGTTACAAAGAGAGAATAAATGGAAATATGTCTGTACAAACCCAGCAAAACAAAGGTTAAAGGCTTTTAATGATAACAAAGCCCATTTCTTGCAGCAATCAAACTGAGGAGTGATTGTGTCAGGACCAAGATGCTTCCACTCTGCTAGGACTACAGCACAGTTGACTGGTCAGCAAAGGGCCTGTGCTTCAAAGAGGAGAGTGTCAGCAGCCTTACATCACCTCACGTGTCCCTGTTTTTCCTGTCAGCCCATCAGGAAAACATATTGCAGCTGTAAAGATTCCCCGAGGCCACAGCAACCAGCAGGAGGCTTTACTCCAGCTCCAGAGAGGCTGAAGTAAACCAGAATCTAAAGCAAAGGGTTAGCATGAAACAACTCATCTCCAAAAGAGACCCCACCTGCAGCACTGCATCCAGTTCGGGAGCCCCCAGCACAGGAAGGACATGGAAATGTTGGAGCCAAACCAGAGGAGGCCACCAAGATGCTCAGAGGGCTGCAGCAGCTCTGCTCTGAGGACAGGCTGAGAGAGTTGGGGCTCTGCAGCCTGGAGAAGAGAAAGCTTCCAGGAGACCTTAGAGTAGCCTTCCAGCATCTGAAGGGGGCTACAGGAAGGCTGGGGAGGCAGTATTGACAAGGTCTTGCAATGCCAGGACAAGGGGCAATGGGTTTGAAGTGGTAGAAGGAAGATTGAAAGTGGATGTTAGGAGGAAGTTGTTTGAACTTGGCAGGGGGTTTGAATTGGATGATCCTCGAGGTCCCTTCCAAACTTACCATTCTGTGATTCTATGGACTTGTTGGAAAAGGTCCAGAGTAGGTTGTAAAAATGATCAGACAGCTGGAGGACCTTCCTTATGGGGACAGGCTGTGAGAGTTGAGACTGCTCAGCCTGGAGAAAGCTGCAAGGAGACCTTAAAGCAGCCTTCTAGCACCTGAACAAGGGCTCCAGAACTGGAGAGGGACTTTTGCCATGGGCTGGGAGTTCCAGGATGAGGGACAATGGCTTTGAGCTGGAAGAGGGGAGATTGTGACTGGAGATGGGGAAGCCATTCTTTACAGTAAGGGTGGGGAGATACTGGTACAGGTTGCTCAGGGAGGCTGTGGATGCCTCCTGTCTGGAGAAGTTCAGGACCAGGTTGGATAGAGACTTGAGCAACCTGGGCTAGTGGGAGGTGTCATTGCCCATGGCAGGGTGATTGGAATAAGATGATTTTGAAGGTCCCTTCCAACCCAACCCGTTCTGTGAATATGAGAATACCTGTTGTAACAAGTAACCAAAAGGAAGAGCTAGCTGAGAGATACAGGTAGTGCCATCATCCAGGCTGCACACGAGGACATTGCTTATGCACAGAAAAAAACATCCTGGTGCTTGAGAGCAAGGACATGAGCGTGAGATAAAGAGTAACTGAAACATGACAGAATGTATGAACAGATGAAATGGAGACTGGAACAGCAAAGAGCATCTCCTCTTCCTGGAAACCCTCACACTGGGTTTTGGTATAGTAAATTCCTGGGTCCTGGAGCACAGCACAAATGATGAGCAGCCTGACAGCATACTGATATCACACAGCAGCATCAAAAGGTGGCTCTGCTCTGTGTCATGAAAGACTTCCAGTAGCAAAGACTCTGGAACTCCAGACCAGCAGCCTTCAACAGCTTTCCTGCAAGCACTCAGGCAATGATCTATGCAACACTAATCTTCAGTGCCAATTGCCTATCTCCCACTTCCAAAGAGAACTAGACAGGAGAAGCTCTTCTGAATCCAAAGTTTGTACATTCCTAAGCTTAAAAACTCTTAGCCTGACTATCAAAACAAAGAGATTTCCCAAGGCAAAAATGAGTAACTCTGGAAATACTGAGTGCAGACACTCAGCAATATTCACACTGCACCTTTCACCTCAATACACCATTTCCCACAGCGTTCCCCTGGAGAAACTGGCTGCTCATGGCTTGGATAGGTAGACACATTGCTGAGTTAAGAACTGGTTGAATGGTTGGGCCTGAAGACTGTTGGAGAATGGACTTAAGTCCAGGCTGGACTTAAGTTAATGTTAAGAGTTAATGTTAAGTAAAAGTTAAGAATGGATTTAAGTTAAGGCCAGTCACAACTGGTGAACCCCAGGGCTCTGTACAGGGACCAGTTCTCTTTAATATCTTTTTCAATGACCTGCATTTAGTGCAGTAAGCTTGCAGATGACACTAAATTGGGTGAATGTCTTGGACTGATGGAGTGTAGGATCTTTGGAAAGACCTGAACAGGCTGGATGGATGGGCTGAGGCCTAACAAAGCTAAGTGCTGAGTCCTGCACCTTGATATCAACAATCTCATGAAGGGAACAGGCTTGGTGCAGAGTGGCTAGAAGTACCCAGCACAAATGGGTATGATGGTGCTGGTTGACAGCAGCTGAACAGGAACCTGTGTGCATCCAGGTGGCCAAGAAGGCCACCAGCATCCTGGTCTGGATCAGCAATGGTATGGGCAGCAGTAGTGCCCTGTACTGGACACCTCAAATACTGGGTTCGGTTTTGAGTCCCTCACACCAAGAAGGACATTGAGGGTCTGGAGCATGTCCAGAGAAGGGTGATGAAGCTGGGGAAAGGTCTGGAACAGGGTTGGGGAGGAGCAGCTGAGGGAGTTGGGGGAGGCTGGTGAGAAGAGGAGGCTGAAGGAGACCTCATTGCTCTCTACAGCTCCCTCAAAGGAGGTTGCAGTGAGGTGAGAGTTGGGCTCTTCTCCCTAGTACCAGGTGATAGAAGGAGAAGTGTCCTGAAATTGTGCCAGAGGAAGGTTAGGTTGCACATTAGGAAAAATTTCTTTGCTACAGGCATTGGCACAGGCTGCCCAGGGAAGTGGTGGAGTCCCCATCCCTGGAGATGTTCAACAAAGGTGTGGACATGGAACTGGGGACATGTTTGAATAACCACAGAATCACAGAATGGTAAGGTTGGAAGGGACCTCAAGGACCATCCAGTTCCAATCCCCCTGCCATGGGCAGGGACACCTCCCACTAGTACGGTCACTCGAGGCCTCATCCAACCTGGACTTGAACACCTCCAAGGAAGGAGCAGCCACAACCACCCTGGGCAACCTGTGTCAGTGTCTCACCACCCTCACTGCAAACAACTTCCTCCTAACATCCAGTCTGAATCTCCCCTCTGCCAGTTTAAACACATTGCCCCTTGTCCTGTCATTACAAGACTTTGTCAATAGTCCCTCCCCAGCCTTCCTGGAGCCCCCTTCAGATCCTGGAAGGCTGTTCTAAGGTCTCCTGGAAGCCTTCTCTTCTTCAGGCTGCAGAGCCCCAACTCTCTCAGCTTGTCCTCAGAGCAGAGCTGCTGCAGCCCTCTCAGCATCTTGGTGCTCCAACACTTTCATGTCCTTCCTGTGCTGGGGGCTCCAGAACTGCACAGGACTGCAGGTGAGGTCTGAGGAGATCAACGGAGGGGAATCCCCCTCCCTTGCCATGGTGGTGCCAGGTCGATGGTTGGACTCACTGATTTTGGAGGGCTTTTCCAACCCAAACAATTATGTCATAGCATGTCATAGCACAGCACGGCACAGACCAGACCAGGTTGGAAGAGACCTCCAAGATTGTCCAGTCCAACCTATCACCCAGCCCTATACTGGGAAACAAGAAGACTCTCCAGAAACAAGAATGATCTCCAGTTCCATGATTCCATGATACTATCAGCGACCACTAGCATTCCTTAGGCAAGCTGCACTGACCAGAAAAACTGCTTATCAACTTCGACCTGCAGAGAAAAATACTTCCAACAGTGCTTGCAATCCAAGTGAAACTGTCTTCAGGCCTCCCAAACCAAAGACTTACACCAAAATTAGAACTAATTCATTTATTAGCATTTCTATGTAGCAAGAAACCTACCTGTAAAACCTGCACCTCAGCAGAAACATTGCATGTGATTTTTTTCGCTCTGTAAAACCCCAAAAAAGAACTAGGGAAAAAAAGACCTGTCAAGAGCCATCTCTGCAATAGAGGAAACTGAAAGAAGGAAAATCTTGTCATTTGACAGTTTCTTCCCCTTTCAGTAGTGCATTCAGTAATTCCCCTACCTCAAGCTATGGCAGGCAGGACGAAATGCCCAAAATAGCCCTTGCCACCGACACAGACAACCTGCAAATGCATTTCCTTTGTAACTGAAAGGCTGTTGGCTTTTGCTAACTTTCAAGAAATGCTCAAAGAGGGGAAAAAAAAAAAACAAAAAACCAAACACAAAAGTCTTCATGACCATGGTATGTTGATTCCAAAAAGCCTGGCAAGAAAAGGCACTGCAGAGAGTTGCACGAGGTAATTAAAACCATTTGTGTAAACAAAGAGTCTATTTTTATTTCAGCCACTTCCTTCTCATGGTACAATCCATTTCAAAGAGGGCAACACTTCATATGTGCTAACCACCACTAAACTCAAGCCTGCTTCACTGCTGTAATCTTAGAAATAAAAGAATACCTAAAATGGTTGGGGCTGAAATGCCACCCTGGGAACACAAGATATATTGGACTTGGCATGCTTGTTACACCAGAGGCAGAGAGAATGAAAGTGAGAGTAGGATAGAGGAGAGGCAGTGAAAGTGGCATCCTAACTACCCCAGATTTCCCCATTGCTGCATTTACTGCTATGAACTGGACACTAACTGGATCAACTGCTGCATTCTACAAATCACTGCTTGCACAAATTCATCGTGGCCTTTTAAACTTCTCTTTAAAAATCTTTTGTAATTATGTAGTTTCAACATGATGCTGCACTGACTCAGAACCGCATGTGACAAGGTGGCAAGAGAATTTTTCAGTGGCAGTGCTCAAGCACAATAATCATAGAATGGTAAGGTTGGAAGGGACCTCGAAGATCGTCCAGTTCCAACCCCCTGCCATAAGCAGGGACACCTCCCACTAGAATAGGT
>VWYK01035848.1:0-10024 GCA_013399775.1 Semnornis frantzii
CTGGCTCATGGGCAACCTCTCATACACTTGGATCCCCAGGTCCTTTACCCTTTCACTGCTCTCCAAGCGTGTATCAGATGATGCTCAAGCCTCATAAGAAATAAAGCATGAAAAAACACTGCAGAAAATGCTTATAGTTAAAATGTAGCAGCATTGCCTGCTAGAAATTTGAGTTACAGCTCCAAGCTCCACAGCATTTGAGCAGTAATTTTGCAACACTAGCCTGAATTTAGCCTCTCTGCAGCAGAGAACATGAAGACAGCATCACCAAACCTGTCACACAGGGGCTGGGACCTCTGAGTTTCACTTCCACTACTGAAGACAGAGCATTGGCCTGGCATGATTTGACCAAGACAGACAACACCCATTATGGTGCAGAGCAGAGTCTGAGATTCCAACAAATTAGGCAGGGCCTTAAACCATCTCTCAAGAAGGATTTAAATGCTTGCTTTACCCTGTGCCTCCTCTTCCTCACACATTTAGTATTTCCAGTTAAGTATTTCTTGTCAGGTACAGATGTGAAGTTTTACTGGCTTCTTTAGAAAGGAATTGGAACAATCACAGCAGCTCTAAATAACCTGCTTTGTTTGCATCCATGTACAGAGCAGTTTGGCACTGATGTAGTGTTCAGACTCAATAGAGTTGAGGAAAAATAAGACAAGGTTAATCATCTGGCTTTACAGATGAATAAACAAGGGAAACATGCACTGAACACACTGGGCTGGCTTTAAATCATGTAACAAAGCTTTATCACCTCACTGTGTCTCCATTATGCTGTTATTCCCATGATGAAGCAAAAAAAAAACCCATTTTTTCCCCCCCAGTAAATCTCAGCTGCTGTATTGCCGCTGTTTAAAGAACTAAAACCTGTGCAGACACAGAATCATAGAAACATTCAGGGTGGAAAAGACCCTCAAGATCACCAAGTCCAACCATTAACCCTACTCTTCACCCTAAACCGTATCCCCAAGCACCACATCCAAATGACTTTTAAACACACCGAAGGTTGGCTCAACCATCTCCCTGGGCAGACTGTTCCAATTCCTGACCACTTTTGCTGGGGAATTTTTTCTCCTAATATCCAGTTTAAACCTACCCAGTGGCATCTTGAGGCCATTTCCTCTTGTTCTGTCACTAATTACTTGTGAGAAGAGCCCAGCACCAATGTCTCCACAAGGTCCTTTAAGGTAGCTGTAGACANACACACTGCTGCCTCACATTCAGATGCTTGTCCATCACAACCCCCAGGTCCCTTTCTGCAGGCAGCTCTCCAGCCACACTGCCCCAAGACTGTAGGTTTGCTTGGGGTTGTTGTGGCCCAAGCACACCACTGGCGTCGGCCTTGTTGAAGTCCATCCCATTAGCATTAGCTCATTGATCCAATCTATCCAAGTCCCTCTGTAGAGCCTCTCTACCCTCATGATGCTGAACATTGCCACCTAACTTGGTGTCATCTGCAAACTCACTGCTGACACACTCTGTGTCTTCATCAAGATCATAAAGATGTTAAAGAGAAGTGGTCACAAGACTGAGCCCTGAGGGACACCACTTGTGACCAGCCACCAGCTGGGTTTAGCTACATTGAGCACCACTCTTTGGACCCTTTCTTCAGCAGTGCTTTATCCAGCAGAGTGGAACACACACAGAATACTCCTACCTTCTAAAAGTGTGCATTATGTCTCTCACTGCAAATGCTGCTTCTGTTAATCATTTGCAGTAGTGAATAATGCAATAAATTACTCGCTAAATAGCATTTCCATCCTATCACCCAAGCAACTCAACACACCTAAGCATATTTAACTCCACATTAATATTTCAGTTGAATGCCATTTCAAATAGGTAAGGGAAGATGTGTCACTCAAGTATTAAATACCTGGAGTGTGTGATGCTTCATTTTCTATCAAGCACTCCCACCAGCAGTTATTATTAATTTCTGTGGTGTAGCCACCTGCTTCTTAAGAGAAATTAAAAAAAACAAAATAAAATAAAATCACTTTGAGTCAATGTGCAAAACTGCAGCAGTGAGGCTTTGCAAAAAGACACAGCAAACTGATCCAGAGGCAGATGGATTTCGCTCTTTCTCCCTTCTGATGCTTACAGACTGTTTGAATTGTCTGTGCCCCTCTGTCAATCCTACTGTTACCTCCTCTTCCTAGTCCATAGCTCATCCTTGGGTATAGTACAGGTGGTGCAAGGAGATAAGTGAGCAATGACCACTACCTGAACCCACAGAGAAAAAGCAGTTGGCACCAACAGTCTATGCATGGAAGACAGCATGCACAGCCACAAGACATTTATTAGCCAGGTTCGGCAGCGGTAGAAGCTTCTCCTTACCCTTGGCACTTACCAGGAGGCAAAAAGAAGCACCAGAGCTCACTTGTCCTCTCTCAAACTTGAGCAAAGATTCCTCCAGCCCACACGGTTAATAAAGCCAAAGCAGAGAATGGTTGTGTTTACCTGAGAGCTGTAGCACCATCAGTATGTGATGCTGCCATAAGCTAAAATGCATTTTCAGGGTTGTTCTTATGTGCAGAATGGGTTAATGTGACATCATCAGTCCCAGGTCACATCTCACAGACTGCAGTTAATTTGACAGAGCTTGCAAACTGGTTTGTATTAATACATTCTGGAGGGTAAATAAATAAATAAATATGTATATTGCCAACATGAGCCTGCAGTCTGCACATGCAGCTCAGACAGCCAAGCGAGTCCTGGGCTGCAGCAAGAGCAGTGTGGGCAGCAGGGCAAGGGAGGGGACTCTGCCCCTTTGCTCTCCTCAGACCCCATCTCAAGTCCTGTGTGCAGTTCTGGAGCCCTCAGCACAGGAAGGACATGGAACTGTTGGAGCAGGTCCAGAGGAGGCCACGAAGATGCTCAGAGGGCTGCAGCAGCTCTGCTGTGAGGACAGGCTGAGAGAATTGGGGCTGTCCAGCCTGGAGAAGCGAAGGCTTCCAGGAGACCTTAGAGTGGCCTTCCAGTATCTGAAGGGGACCTACAGTAGGGCTGGGGAGGGACTCTTGACAAGGTCTTGTAATGCCAGGACAAGGGGCAATGGGTTTAAAGTGGCAGAGGGGGGATTGAAAGTGGATGTTAGGAGGAAGTTGTTTGCAGTGAGGGTGGTGAGACACTGGCACAGGTTGCCCAGAGAGGTTGTGGCTGCTCCCTTCCTGGAGGTGTTCAAGGCCAGGTTGGAGAAGGCCTTGAGTGACCTGTTCTAGTGGGAGGTCTCCCTGCCTGTGGCAGGGGGTTGGAACTGGATGAGCTTTGAGGTCCCTTCCAACCTTACCATTCTGTGATTCTATGATCTTAATACAGCTACAGTCTGCAATTTAGTGCATGAAGGACAGCAGCACTCAGGCAGGCACTGGCATGCCAAGATACAGCTTATTTTTCACACTGAAGCTGAGGGATGTCTAAATGCTGCTGAAAGCAGAAGGAGGCAGGAGGCGCAGTCTGTGCCATAGCTCTGTGCAAGAACAAGTGAGGAAGCACCAGGGAATGAGACACACTCAGCCTCATTCAGTTTTGGTGCACGTGTGAATCTAAATGAAGAATAGTTTTATAACCTAGCTGTGAGGAGGGGGAAATGTGGAACAATTCAAGAATCCTGCAGAAATTGTATTTGCTGTCTTTGATTTTTCAGCTTCAATTCTATTTAGACACCAAACAGAAAGTAGCAATGATAAAACAAATGCAACCTAGCCACTCCTAAGATCATGACAATCCATTACTGCATGCCTCTAGTTCAAATAAAAAGTACTTTTTGGTTTTTGTTTTCTAGTGGTTGTCTCCTCTGCAAGCTGCCTGTCCCCTGCAGCTGTCTAACTTGCTAGCAGAAGGCAATGCAGCAGCAGGAAGCTCTGCTTCTCCTCTCAACCTGTTGCAGCTCAAACATATTTCAGGTCCAGACAAACTTCTCTCCAGCCTAGCTGAAACTCACATTTACACTCCCCACCTGCTTCGCTGCACTTTCCTATCCAGATGTGAGCACTTCTCCCCACACCTGCCTCCTCACCTTATAGAATCATAGAATGGTAAGGTTGGAAGGGACCCCAAGGTTCAGCCAGTTCCAACCCCCTGCCATAGGCAGGGACACCTCCCACTAGCACAGGTCACTCAAGGCCTCCTCCAACCTGGCCTTGAACACCTCCAGGGAGTGAGCAGCCACAACCTCCCTGGGCAACTTGTGCCAGCTTCTCCTGTGCCTCTTCACAACCAGTCTGGTTTCACGCAATCACAGAAACATGCAGGTTGGCAAAGCACCTCAGGACCACCAACAACCTATAACCCTACTCTACAAGATTCCCCTTAAACCATGTCCCTAAGCAGCACATCCAAACAGCCCTTAAACATATCCAGGGTTGGTGACTCCACCACCTCCCTGGGCAGCTCATTCCAGTACCTGACCACTCTCTCTGTGAAAAACTTTTTCGTAATGTCCAGCCCAAACCTATCCAATCTCAGCTTGAGGCCATTCCCCCTTGTTCTGTCTCCAATTTCCTGTGAGAAGAGCTCAGCAGTAGCCTCTCCACAATGTCCCTTCAGGTAATACCTACTTAATGTACAAGGATTGGAGGGGACAGAGCGCTGCAGGACAATAGGGATGATAAATCAGTGGGAGACTTGCACATTGAGTCAGCTCATTGCATGAAGCTCAGTTCATCACTGCTCTACTTCTCCAGTACTTAACTGGTGGGAAACACCATCCTATTTTGCTTTTATGCTCCAGAGGCTGCTGTGTACTTCTTTGCTTAACATCACAGCTGAAAATCAAAGGGACAAGCTCGACTTCAGGCATCTCCTCTCTCTGGAGGAGTGACTGGATTTATGTTGTAGATACAGTGGAATGCAATCTGACTATACTACTCCACTCATACAGCTGTTGCAAAGGGTGTAACATACCAATCAGCACTGGTACAGTGCTGTATGGTGAAGAATAGCTGAGACCCAGGTCATTGGAGTGGTTTGCAACTGAAAGTACAGGCAAAAATGAAGTGATTTAAGACAAAAGTGAGTATTTAATTTAGATTTTTTCCTCCAGTTTCAGTTAACTTAATTTTGATTCCATTTTCACATCATATATTTTAATGTGAAAATCACGTAAAGAAGATGAGAAACACTTGGGGTTGAATCAGTCCTATGGAACATAATGAAAAAAAAAAAAAAAACCCAACAAACCTACAAAATCAAACCCTAATCAAAAGCACTTAATAAGGACTCAGCTTGAAATATGTGAGTTGTGGTTTCTGTGATGTGTAGTTAGCAGTCTGGTGGAGTCACAACCACTGGCTTCACTGATTTGGATTTAAGCAGGAGCTTTAGATGCTGTAATTGCTTATGGTTCTCAAGTACAGCACTGGGAAGAACTGAATTCCAAGCATTTAGTAGAGCAAAGCCCACTAGGCTTTATTCAAAGACCACTTAATTCAATCAGATTCTGGATCAGACTCAGATTACTGAAATTATGTCACCTATTTGAGCACATTAATATCATTCAAGTAATATTTAACCACATTGCTACTATCCAAAAAAAACCCAATAATTAGACAACATTTAACAAATGTTTAATTTTAAAGCTGAAGGACACAGGAAAGTGTGGATAAGAGTTTCTGTGCTGCTCAACATCTCTTAATACGTTGCTATAAACTGGGTTTGGATTAGATATTCCTACCTTCTATTTTACAGATTGTGTTTTGCCTACTAAATCTGGGCAGGTCCTCCCTTTGTCTCATACCAGAAGCACAAATATAGAATCATAGAATGGTAAGGTTAGAAGGGACCTCAATGATCATCCCGTTCCAGCCCCCTGCCATAGGCAGGGACACCTCCCACTAGCACAGGTCACTCAAGGCCTCCTCCAACCTGGCCTTGACCACCGCCAGGGAGGGAGCAGCCACAACCTCCCTGGGCAACCTGTGCCAGTGTCTCACCACCCTCACTGCAAACAACTTCCTCCTAACATGCTGTGATTCTGTGATCTGTGCTGAATCCTAAACTATTAACAAACTGTAAGCAGCACATTTCATTTCAGCATAGCTTTGGCACCTATCACAGTATGTGTGTTTGTCAGGTTTGGAAGTTCATAAAAGAAGCCGTTATATAAAAAGTAAATCCACTTCCCTCTAATAATGAAAACTGAAAAGGGACAGTAATTAAAGCTACAATTTGCTGCAGGTTTCCAATTTGCATGCTATCAATTTCAAGCATACTGAGAATAATTATTGTTGAGGGAGAAGTAAGTTAGTTCTCAGCTGCTCAAACCAACCTCACTCTTACTTCATTCACATTGATGTTCGTCACTGACATCAGTGAAGTATCTGCTCAACCCAAATCAGAAGGGCAGGGAGGTGAGGGGTAAATCTGTACCTTTTCTGTGCAATAAAATTATCAGAAAGGCAAATTGAAACCCTAGGGGTTGCAAGCAAATATCTTGTCAGACCTGTACCAAACTAATGAATGCAATTAGATGCACAAGATGGAGGGAGGTTAATTTAGGCATTTTCTCTAAGAGACAATTTTATCCTATTGAACACTGAACAAATCCTGAACAAAGGTTGAGGCAGGTCATTGACTAATATACCCAATGTGAAAAAGGAAAATTAATAAAAGGTGACAGGTTGAGGATGCTGCTGCTTCTCAAGCTTCTCACCAAGCTCACAGTCATAGAATCATAGAATGGTAAGGTTGGAAGAGACCTCAAGGATCATCCAGTTCCAACCCCCTGCCATAGGCAGGGACACCTCCCACTAGAACAGGTCACTCAAGGCCTCATCCAACCGGGCCTTGAACACCTCCAGGCAGGAAGCAGCCACAACCTCCCTGGGCAACCTGTGCCAGTGTCTCACCACCCTCACTGCAAACAACTTCCTCCTAACATCCAGTCTAAATCTCCCCTCTGCAACTTCAAACCCATTGCCCCTTGTCCTGTCATTGCAAGACCTTGTCAATAGTCCCTCCTCAGCCTTCCTGTATTCCCCTTCAGATATTGAAAGGCTACTCTAAGGTCTCCTGGAAACCTTCTCTTCTGCAGGCTGCAGAGCCCCAACTCTCTCAGCCTGTCCTCACAGCACAGCTGCTGCAGCCCTCTCAACATCTTCATGGCCTCCTCTGGACCTGCTCCAACACTTCCATGTCCTTCCTGTGCTGGGGGCTCCAGAACTGCACACAGGACTCCAGATGGGGTCTGAGGAGAGCAGAGCAAAGGGGCAGAATGCCCTCCCTTGCCCTGCTGCCCACACTGCTCTTGCTGCAGCCCAGCACACAGTTGCTGTCTGGGCTGCACTCACACTGCAGCCTCATGCTGAGCTTTTCATCAACCCAGACCCCAAACCTTCAGTCATCAGTCATGTAGCTGCTCTGTGCTGTATCACACACAAGGTTGGTTTGTACCGTGTCAAGGGTTCAAGGGTGTCAGCACGAGGAGCAACTCTACCTTGATTAATTCACTAAGGCAATCACACACAGTGTTTTAAAGTAATTTAACACAGATACATAATTGGAGGTTGACTACGTTGCTAAAATGTAATAATCATGCAAACAAGAAAAAAAGTTTTCAGGCAGTGTATTTACTCCTTAACCCTCATTCTTTACCGAGTCATAGAATGGCTTAGTTTGGAAGGAACCTTAGAGATTCAGTATCTCAAGGGAGACTACAGAAGGGCTGGGGAGGGACTATCTACAAGGTCTTGTAATAACAGGACAAGGAGGATGGTTTCGAACTGGCAGAGGGAAGAATGAAACTGGATGTTAGGAGGAAGTTCTTTGAAGTGAGGGTGGTGAGACACTGGCACAGGTTGCCCAGGGAGGTGTTCAGGACCAGGCTGGATGAGGCCTCGAGTGACATGTTGTAGTGGGAGGTGTCCCTGCCTATGGTGGGGGTTGGAACCAGATGAGATTTGAGGTCCATTCCAACCTAAACCATTCTATGGTCAGCTACTCTAAGCCCCTGCTATGGGCAACCTGATCTAGTTGAGGATGCTCCTTGCTTACTGCAGAGAGTCTTGGACTCAATGACCTTTGGAGGTCCCTTTCAACCCAGACCATTCTATGATTCTATGTCCAGGGACATGAGATCCCTTCCAACCCAGACCTGATTCTATGAGCAGGGACACCTCTCAACTAGATTCAGATCCTCGAGGCTTCATCCAGCCTGGCCTTCAACAGCCTCAGGGAGCAGGCAGTCACAACCTCCCTGGGCAACTTATTCCAGTCTCTCACCACCCTCATACTGAAGAATTTGTTCTTCAGCTCCAGTCTAACCCTGCTCTGCCTCAGCTTCAAATCATTACCCATTATCCTGTCTCTAGACTCCCTGATGAGATGTCCCTCTGCAGCCTTCCTGCAGGATCCCTTCAGATATTGCAAGGTAGCTCTAAGGTGCCCCCCTGCAGCCTTTTTTCTAGGCTGAACACCCCCAGCTGCCTCAGCCTATCCTCATAGCAGAGGTGCTCCTGCTTTCTTCTACAACTGTCTCCAGTTAAAAAGAGGATTAGCCTTTCCTCTCAAATATCATTGGCCTACTTTGGAAGTAGCTGCAAAAGAATTTACAGTCTAGAAAATAGCCAATCCGTTGAGTATAATAAAACTTAAAGTGAACTGCTCTATAAAATCAAACAGTCCATTCCTCCATCCAGCATCTTTGCTATAGTTCCAACACACGTTCTCATAATTACCAGGCCAAAACGACCTCATTTTAAGAGGCAAAATGTGACAGCTACAATGTTTTAATTTATAAAAGCCATTCTAAAAAGACTAAATGAGATTACCAAGTATTGCTCTAGCACTTCTGATGTAATTTCACCTTAAACTGCAGGTCTGGTTGCTTTTTATTAGACTGAGAAGTCAACTCTAGGAGGTAGAAGCATCAAATACAATTTGAGTAGTTTGGGATTAAAAATATAACCTGGTGTCATCTTTCAGAGAAGAACCTGGAAGCACCACAAGTGTTGTAGCTGCTCTGAGCCTAAAGCACAGGTCAAAAACATGGACAAAACCTGAAACTCACTCAGCAGTTAAATCTGTAGTGGGTAGATTCACGTAGGAATGACCTACACAGGAGGCTGAGCTGACTGTAAACTTATTTTTGCTCTGTGGTTAACTCCCCAGGTGGCAATCTCAGCCTTAGATCTCTCATCCTGAGTAGACTGTTGCTGACACCCAGTGTGGCTGCTTTCACCTTGGCTGTGCTACCAGCCACACAAGTCACAGCCTCTGCCCTCACTACCAACAACAACAGGTCCCACTGACAGAGGCATTGGTTCCAGTTCTTGAAACTCCATGAAAAACCCCCAAAACCTCCCACAACCCAACATTAAAACCAACAATGACCATCTCTGTAGCCCACCTCTAGACTCACTCCAGCAGTTCGATGCTAGGGGCACCAGAACTGGATGTAGTATTCCAGGCAGGGTCACACAAGAACAGAGTAGAGGGGGAGTAAATAACCTTAGTTAAGTAAAATGCTTTTTAAAATAGATAAATAAGAAAGACTTAAGAATATTTAAAGTCAAATTCTAGGAAGTTTCAAATGGCTACCATGCCAACCTCATGAAATTCAACAAGGCCAAGTGTAAGATCCTACACCTGGGTAGGCACAATCCCAAGCACCACTCCAGGCTGGGTGGTGAATGGCTGAGAGTAGCCCTGAGGAAAAGGCCCTGGGTTGTCTGGGTTGATGAAAAGCTCAACATGAGGCTGCAGTGTGAGTGCAGCCCAGACAGCAACTGTGTGCTGGGCTGCTGCAAGAGCAGTGTGGGCAGCAGGGCAAGGGAGGGGATTCTGCCCCTTTGCTCTGCTCTCCTCAGACCCCATCTGGAGTCCTGTGTGCAGTTCTGGAGCCCCCAGCACAGGAAGGACATGGAACTGTTGGAGGGGGTCCAGAGGAGGCCACGAAGATGCTCAGAGGGCTGCAGCAGCTCTGCTGTGAGGACAGGCTGAGAGAGTTGGGACTCTGCAGCCTGCAGAAGAGAAGGTTTCCAGGAGACCTTAGAGTAGCCTTTCAATATCTGAAGGGGAATACAGGAAG
>VWYK01035850.1:0-16510 GCA_013399775.1 Semnornis frantzii
CTCCCAAACCATCACAGTGTTTTTTTATGGTTTTAATTTGCTCATTTCATTTAGAGGAGACAAATAGCACCTTTTGTTAAAAAGAATTTGGATTATGTACAGTTAGTTCTTCTACAATGCCATCCACTGAAAATAACAAAGCACAGAAAGACAAAAAAGCAGTTTTATGAGGATTGTTCCTGGAAATACTGAACCACCAATTCTCACGCATTCCTTTAGTCAGGGCCTGTGTTGGATTGCAACTAGCATGACAAAGACAAAGAATACTTCGTTAAGACAGTGGGAATCTTTCTTCATAAACATGGCTTATTTTATGTGTCAGGATAGAAACCCTGTGCAATATATGTGGTTCTTGATACGGAGTGTTTTGGAGGCTAGAAGGATGATGCTTTTGAATTACATTGCTGTGCTATTGGACTTTCGTTTTGAACTTGTTGCATACTTCTGACTAGAGTTTCTGTGTTATGCATAAAGTTGTGTTTTTGTGAGAGTTTTGATAGTTATAAGTGAGAGTTAATATATGTTCTAGATAATTGGCTACTTTCTCATTGCACATATCGCAGAAACACAGAATGCTCAGGGTTGAAAAGGACTTCTAGAGATCATAGAGTCCAACCCCTTCCCAAAAGCAGGCTGCACAAGAACACATCCAGGCAGATTTTGAAAGCTTCCATAGAAGGAAACTCCACAACTTCTCTGGGCAGCCTGTTCCAGTGCTCCATCGCCTTTACTGTAAATGAGTGTCTCCTTATGTTGAGGTGGAACCTCAAGTGTTCTAGGTTGTACCTGTTGCTCTTTGTCCTATCACTGGGCACCACTGGAAAGAGACTATCACCTTCATCTTGATGCCCGCCCTTCAGATATTTACAGACATTGATGGGATTCCCTCTCAGCCTTCTCTTCTCAGGAATAAAAATCCTTAGGTCTGTTTCAAAGGAGGGATGTTCTAGTCCCACAATCATCCTTGTAGCTCCTTGTTGGATTCTGTCCAGCAGATCCTTCTCTCTCTTGCATTGGAAGCCCAAAACTTGGATGCAGTATTCCAGATGTTGTCTCAACAGGGCAAAGGGGAAGAAAAACCTCCCTAAACCTACTGCTCTCTGTTATTACATTTGTGCTCAAACTCATCATAGTACAATATTTAGCTTGCCCAGAGTCTATGTCACTTTCTACGTTATCTCTGATAACCACTCCAACAGTACAAGCTGACATCTTTTCTTACTTCATTGGAAGAAAAAGAGGCTCTGATTATATGGCATTCACCTTCCTTTTTCTTTTTTTTTTTTTCCTGAAAGCTATTGCATGGTACAAAAGAATACATTCTTGGAAAGAATTTACTATGCAGGATAATTGCAATATTCAGCCATATGGGTGCTCTCTTTGCAAGCCATTTTCATTTGCTTTGGAATTGGTGACATGCTAATATAAATTTAAAAGTTAGATACAGTGCCTCAATTTGAAAATATAAATAGATTGTGTGGCAGGGCACACCCAGGTCCCTGCCTCACTGGTGGTTTGAATTGGGCGCAAAACTGTTTTGCTCCTCCCACATCTAGCTCCAGGGGTTTGGAATGTGAAGGAAGTAGATGTGAAGTTCCTTACCCCACCCCTGCGGGCTTGAATGGGGAAGAGCAAATTGCCCCAACATAGACATGTGGCAACTGGACGCAGTATCTAGTGGGACCTTGCCTGGGACTTGGACTCAGACCCTGAGCCAGACCTTGAGGGGGACCTGGAGTCGGACCTGGAGTCAGACCTTGAGGGGCATCTGGCAGCAGGGTGCGGAGAAAGTGCAAGGTCCCTGCTTTGGGACCACCACATCCTGCCTGCCCGCTGCAGGGAGCTGCCTCTGCCATAAACCTCTGCCGTTGGTGGGCACATTGCCAAGCAGCCTGGCTGTGCTCTGTGCTGCCCCATGCTCTGTGCCTGTTGCAGCAGTGTCTGCAGTCACTTTGGGCTCTGGCAAGTTTACTCACATTGGATCCTGCACTGTGTCGGTCCATTCCTGGATTACAATTTGCAGTTGCAGACATTGCCGCAAAGGAGCCAAGGGACCAGCTCTAAATTCCTACTCCACCTCCATGAGTAGCACAGACCTGCCCTAGGGCTCCAGGCTGCCTTTATTTGTAAGTGCAGCAAAGTTGTTCTGTAGCAAACTTTCTTCAACTTTCTGATTTTCCTTCATTACTATATTCCCTATAAGCATCCTTGTGAAGATCTTCCCAAAAAAATTGGAACCCAATCTAACTAACTTGTATAGAGTTTGTAGGTGGGGCTTCTGGAAATAAAATAACTACAGATTTTATAATTCCTGCCTCATTAATTGCCACAACCAATTCAGATTGATAATATAAAAATTATCCATGTTAAATTTGCTACTACATGCTAGCATTCAGAAAATTACGTGTTTGGATTCAAAGATTTTATTCAGTTTGTAGAATGAGGCATCTAGGTTATGCACCTAATTTAATACATAGGTCCTTTTAAATATACTATTTATTATGCCTTTGGAATAATCCTTTGGAATTATGCCTTTGGAATAATAGTACACTTCTTAAGACTTTTTCTTTTTTCCAACATTGTCCTTTTTAACTGAAGAAATTTATACCTGAATTGCTCTTAACTATCACCACAGACTTATTTGGGTTTTATTGAAGAACTTTTAAAATAAATATTAGTCTCTGTAACAGTCACTGCAACGTTCTGAAGGAGCAATCTGAAAATAAGTATTTCTGAGTTTTTCATGTAATATTTTTTTTACCACATTTGTTCTAACATGCTGAAATATTCAGTCTCTATCTCAGACTTGCTTCCAAGAAAGAATAAAGACCTTAGTACTTAATAGACTGCCATTTCTAAGAAAAAAGTTAGTGAAATTCAGTAAGCTTTTACTTAGGCAATGTTGTAGTTGGAATCTCCACCTACCATGCATTGTAATGGCCACTGAGCAAACATTTCTCAACATTCAGCTTTCCAGAACCTTATATTAGCCTATTTTTGCTGTCAAGAGACTAAAACAGAGGTGAAATAAGTCCATAGGAAATCAGAGACATTTATATGAGTATATATATGAATTAAAGAGCTTTAATTCATATATATGAGCTGGTGAGACACTGGCACAGGTGTGCCCAGGAGGTTAAACTGGCAGAGGGGAGATTTAAACTATTTGTTAGGAAGAAGTTCAGTATAGTGAGGGTGGTGAGACACTGGCACAGGTTGCCCAGGGAGGTTGTTTGATCACACTGGGTGCTTCTGTGCTCCACAACCTCCCTGGAGGTGTTCAAGGCCAGGTTGGATGAGGCCTTGAGTGACCTGTACTAGTGGGAGGTGTCCCTGCCTATGGCAGGGGGTTGGAACTAGATGGTCCTTGAGGTCACATCCAACCTTACCATTCTATGGTTCTATGATTCTATAATTCTACCTCTTAAGGGTAAGATCATCCTCCATTTCATTTGAAAATAAATAAATTTTAAAAGTTCACGTTTTTGTCTTTTTTTTTTTCTCCTTAATCTGTCACTTTAAAAGAATCTGGCATCTAAAAGTGATGAAAAGTTTTTTTTGTTGTTGTTGGTTTTTGGGGTTTTTTCCCATTCTCTCCATACATTTGGTTTATTATTTATCATTGGTTTATGTGCAGGGAGTAACAAACCACTGTGTATGCAGTTCCAGCCAGTTTAGTGGCATCCAACAGTTGTATTTTGATCCTGTATTAGATTTCCATGAAATTTGTTTATGTGTTCATTCCTCTTTTCCCTTCAGGTATTTTCTTGTACATACTTTCCTGAACAGTATTGCTTGGTTCTTTTTTACCTCTTCAAACTCAATTAGTGTTTTCCAGGTGTCTTTTTGGTTCTTTTTTGTTCCAGCCTCAACTGATGTGGTTATTTTTCCTAAAGTATATTGTCTCAATTTCTGCCTGTGGTTTAGAATTTTAATCAAGGGTGCAACTGCTGTAAGCAGGTGGTAAAAACTAAAAAGTCATTTACATATGAATGAACTTAAAGTATTTTGCTGGGGTGAACTGTGTCTTTCTTCAAAAGGTTGTAAGAATGAAACTTAGCTTCAGTAATCCAGGTTTTACACAAAGTGGTAAATACTGTGTTTATACAAGTGTGTACATCTGATCAGTTAGTAAACATAACCATTATTTTTATTTAAAAAATTTAATACAGTAATAACTCCCTAACAGTCATTGTAGCCGATTTCTGTCTAGTGTTAGACAAAATTATTTCTGTATTCTTGCAAAGGATAGAAACTGTTTCTGACACCTGAATTCGTCAATTAGTCTAAGAAATTTATCTATTATTTCCTAACTTGTGAAGTTAGTTCAGATTTGTTTGGTTTTGGGTGTTGCAGGAATAAATCCAGATTATTGCAATAAATTTTACCTGCTAGGGATGGATACAACAGGAGAAAGCATGAGAATTGGTAGCTTAATCTGCTTAGGGAAAAAAAATATCTTCTGTACTTTCAAAAATGTAGTTTTTGAGCAAGGCAAGAGTTCCTGTAATGTCTTAATGGTGAGGAGAATTAAATGGGGCTCACCTAACCACCTCAATATCTGTTCTCTCAGATTACTTCAAGTATCAGGACAATGCCAGAGTACTTAATTTTACTAGTTTTATATGTTTCTTAAAGATACTTTGAAATGGAAACAATGTAAAAATACATACAGCAAATTTATAAATTCTGACTTCTATTTTTGTGCCAAATTAAAACAGACACAAGTTTATTTTATCTGCAGTTTCTGCTTGTCTGACATTAGATATTGAGTAATGTCATCTTGTTATTAGTAAAACATCCTTCAGAGCTATTTCTGGATACCAGGATCATTACATGGAATTTACTCTCTAGTTTTCTAAGGAAGCGCCTAAAAGAAAATTAATCCAGATGCTAACCTGAAACAAACTCCCAAAACATTCTAGATTTACAGTCACAGATGATCAAACAAAGAAAACAAACTGTGTGACACCTATCAGTGAATTCAACAATTTCAAAAATCTGATTATACAAATTAAAAAAAAAAAGCATCATAGAACATTGGGTTTTTTTCCCCCAAATCCTTTCTTACCTTATTTCTGGGGAGTTTCTTTGGAACAAAGTTCTAAGTGAGATAGTAGGACAAATGGGACAGAGGCCCAGTTAAGTATAGGAGTTCCTATTCAGTGAAATTGGATGCAAAATGCCATACACATGAATAGCAAAATACCAAAATTAGTCCTTCTCATCATTGTTCAACTTATGTTACGTTTCTATTCCTTGTTTGCTAATAGCATCTTGTACTTTGTTTTTAGGACCGTATCGTGGCCTTGGAAGTGGTAAGTTCCTTACATTAATTTCCAAGCCAATCACAATTACATTGCTGATCATTTTTCTAAATTATTTTAAATTCTTTTTTTTTTTAAATTAATTTTATTAGATTTAATTTAATTTTACTTTTAAGAGAAGATGTTGTCATTTTACACTTTGCCTTTCTCTGTAGAGTTTTACTACAGTATTTGAGCAGAAGTTGTATGAAATGTAGTGTGATTGCAGTTGTGCTGCAGTGTGATGTTGCAGTTTTTCTGTGCAGCTGAATTCTCATTCTACCCCTTGGAAGAGAAGTGCTGTGGATTTGAACCGTACAAAGGATATTTTTCTGCTCATGATGCTTCTTAATGGTCGAGGTCCATGTGACAGGTCTGATCATTTCAGTGATTCATAGAATCAGAATGGTAAGGTTGGAAGGGACCTCAAAGGTCTTCTAGTTCCAACCTCCTGCCATAGGCAGGGACACCTCCCACTAGTACAGGTTACTCAAAACCTCGTCCAACCTGGTCTTGAACACCACCATGGAGGGAGCACAAGACCTTGTCAACAGTCCCTCCCCAGCCTTCCTGTAGGCCCCCTATTCCTGTGTGCATTTTGCATGGTTATGCTGAGAGGTGCAGTTAGAATCACTTTATCTGCCCAAACCAACTCTGCAGCTAAAAGCATGAAGGAATAAAATGTTAATGATCAATTAATGTAATTTATAAGATAGTAAGTTGGAAGCATAAAAGCATTCATGTGTGTACATGTCATGATTGCAACTGGATTATCCAAAAGTCCCCAGTTTATAAATCTGCTAGGTGGAATAGCTGGGATGGGTCTTGGCTTGCCCTAACATTCTGAACCATGCTTCTTTCCTGTAAGACATCACACAACAATATGTATCAGACCCATAGTTTCTTTTCATTAGACATGCAGAAAATCTCCTGTAAAGAAACCTGTACTGAAACAATATCGACTGCAAACATAAACTTTTTCAATTTCCTTTGAACATTATTATTTTATCTCTCCTAATTTTCTATGCATTGTTGAAAACAGCTTTGAATTAAAAAAAAACAAACAACAAACAAACAAAAAACCAAAACAAAACAACAAAAAAAACCCCAAAACAAAACAAACCCCAAAAAAACAAAACCCCAACTATTTAAAATATATTCAATATTTGTTTAAAAGTTTGCATTCACACTTACAAAGATCTTTTGTAAATCACAGGCAGTGCTGGAACTCCTGCCTTCTGGGAGCAGAGAGAGAATTTCCCTAATTCAGTGTTCTGGCACTTCACACAGTGCTGTGTGAGTGTGAAGTGTTGTCAGGACATTAGTTCTGTTCAGGAGAATCTGGTGTTCATGGTTTTTTTTTACATGACAGTCAGTCAGGCATGTATCCACCTCCATTCCTTTCTCAAGAACCATTAGTTTGACTGCAAGTCACTCATCCTTTCTGCTCCCAAAGCTGTTTTGACACAGGCAAAGGGTAGTTGCTTGCAAATAAGTACAACATCATGCAAATTCATTCCACATTTCATGATAATGTTTGTGTCTGGGTTGTTGAGTTGTGGTGTTTTTGGATTTGGGGTTTTGTTTGGTTGTTTTCTGGAGCCTTTCTACTCTGTGTGCTTTTAATCTCCTCTACTTGAAGAAGGAAGATTTGTATGTTATTCAAATAGAAGAAGCAGAGGATTATAATAATCAGTAAAATACACATTTCTTTCTTATGTGCACGTTGGGAGGTAGCACCTGAATGCAAATTTGTGGTGCTAAATTCTAAAGCTTGAAATCAATTTCTACTTTGGTTATTGCTGACATTAGAAGATGTGTGATGTTAAGCCCTGAAATTGCAGGCAAGAAAAATCATAGAATCATAGAATGGTAAGGTAGGAAGGGACCTCAAGGATCATCTAGTTCCAACCTCCTGCCATAGGCAGGGACACCTCCCACTAGTACAGGTCACTCAAGGCCTTGTCCAACCTGGCCTTGAAAGTATCACTAAAGCTGTTGAATTCTCTCAAGACAGTCATTTTTCTTTCACTTCTGCTGTGATGCCAGGCAAATAACTTAAAATTTGACAGACTGCTAATTACTTTGTGTTTCTCATTTTCTGGTTATCTAACTTTGAGAGTTTTGAGGACTGTTTTTTTAGAAATGCAGAGTTTTAGTAACAGTTAAATTCCGAGGAGCTCTTGCTATATATATATTGCTAAGTATACTCAAATTAATGTGTTAGCTGCTAGGGTAAAGGGTTTTGACCTTTATATCTCTGTTTGGGTTCGGAGGCTCGTAGTGTTTGTCTCCTCCCTCCCTTTGCTGGTCTTAAAAAAAATTAGACACAGAGGAATAGTTTTACAGTCTGAGTGTGTCAGGATGAGCTATGAGAGGAAAGCCCTTGAGCAAAGGAATGAATAAGGTTTGCTGTTTAAGAGATCATAAAGAATCCTTACATTTATAGAGGGTATGTCTACATAGCATTTATGAGTACATTTATGGTACTCTTATATTTGTATGTTTTTTCTTACTCTTATTTGAGTACTCAGAGTGTGACAGCAAAAAGTACTACCAATCACACATTTTGTGGTTTGATTCGTGCTAGAGAGAATGGAATTGGAATAGAGATATAAGGAGTTAAATTCAAATTCAGACAGAATCCATAGGGGGAAAAAAATGTTTAAGTTGTGTACAAAAATCATTTTCCTGGGAGAAATTTGTTGGAGGTGGCTGTTAATCAGATTCATGAAATTCAAGATAAAAGAAAAGGTAGCAATAGGAAAAACCAGACCACACACATATATACCAGCTATACAAAATGCATAGGAAGGCATCAACTCTCCAGACCTGTTTTCAAACTGCAAGGCCATGGGATTAGAATCTCATCTGGATTTTCTTCCACAGCATCCCCATTCTACCTAATACTGGAGGAAATTGCTCTGCACAGGAACAGGTGAAGTTTAGTGCTGAGTGTGAGGCCTCTTGCACCCACTTCTTAAAATATTTCTGCCTTTTAAGAACAGATCATAGAATCCCAGAATGGTAAGGTTGGAAGGGACCTCAAGGATCACCTAGTTCCAGCCCCCTGCCATAGGCAGGGACACCTCCCACCAGTACAGGTCACTCAAGGCCTCATCCGACCTGGTCTTGAACCCCTCCAGGGAGGGAGCAGCCACAACCTCCCTGGCCAACCTGTGCCAGTGCCTCACCACCCTCACTGCAAACAACTTCCTCCTAACAACCAGTTTCAATCTTCCCTCTTCGAGTTCAAACCCATCGCCCCTTGTCCTGTCATTACAAGACCTTGTCAATAGTCCCTCCCCACCCTTCATGTAGCCCCCTTCAAATACTGGAAGGCTACTCTAAGGTCTCCTGGAAGCCTTCTCTTCTCCAGACTGCAGATCCCCAACTCTCTCAACCTGTCCTCACAGCAGAGCTGCTGCAGCCCTCTGAGCATCTTGGTGGCTTCCTCTGGACCTGCTCCAACAGTTCCATGTCCTTCCTGTGCTGGAAGCTCCAGAACTGCACACAGTACAGATGTGCACATCTAACTGTAAATGCATTTTAAAAATATTTAGATTAAGATTTTAACCTAACCAAACCATTTTCTACCATAATCTGAAAAGTGTGTCTGTGTGAATATTTTGAGAGGTATATTTGGCAGCCCATTCTCCTCCCTTTCTTGACAATCTGCTCATTTCTGCCTCCTTCACTTGTCAGTAAAATTGTTGTAGTAGACATGTGATGAAGTAGACAATTTAAGAAAAAAGAAAAACAAGGTGGGGGAAGGAAATGTGACAGGAACCTAGCAGGTCTCTTCAGACCTCTAGGTGAATAAACCTTTCAACTCTAGCTTAACTTAGTGATTTTTGTGAGCTGCAGCAAACAGGTGATGCACAGTCCCTTGCATCAGCACTGAACCCTGTCAGCCTCTTCTCTCAGCAGCCTGTTTGACCTGGAAACTCCATCTCATACCTACAACTCACCCTGTCTGCTGTACCAAACAGCTTCTTAGATCTTCCTTTTCCTTAGCCAACTCACAGAGTCCCCAAGGAAAGTACTGTATTACCATGCTCCATCAGGACATTGCACTTGCTCTCATCAGCCCTGTAAGGAACCTGAGAACAAATAGTGCCCATCACAAAAATATTTTAGATTTTTTTGGTCTCTTTTTTTTCTTCAATCAGATCAGTTCTACTGTATGATTCAGTAGATAGGTATACTGCTTCTCGCTGCAGCACAGTGCAGGAGCAGAAGGTGGAAGTTTAAGAGGAAACAGACATACTTAAACAGACTCACTGGTGAATATAAAAGGAGCTGGAATAACCCTTCAACTTGTGAGAAGAGCTGGAGGAGTAACAAGTACAGGCAAACTGAGATTTTTTGTATCTAGATGCTGTGTTTTTTGTTTAGCTCCTTTTTGGAGGGTTTCTTGGGGAGAATTGTGTGGTTTTTTATTTAGGTGGTTTTTTTGTTTTGTGTTTTTTTGTTTGTTTGGGGTTTTTTTGGAGTTTGGGGTTTTTTTGTTGTTGTTTGGGTTATTTGTTTGATTTTTTTGTTTGTTTAATAAAGAGAATTTAGTTATGACATGGCTATTAACAAGTAATTTTCCTGATTGCTGATTATTTAGTCAGATGCCTTGCTGGAATGAACGCAATTTGTATCTAACTAAGGTGATTTAGTTTATTCTTGAGTGTAGATTGCTTTGTGCATCCAGCATTTGGCTCTACATTATTTATAGATTAAGGTGTACAGTTTTCTTGGGCAAAAGTCTGGATTGCATTCTCTGCTGTAGCTGTGTTGGGAATCTGATTTTCTCACAAAGAGGTCAAGGTGTATTTTGTAGATGCACAATACTCATGACTTTAGTGGGTTTCTGTAAACTACATCATGTTCTTTGTGAGCATAAGGTGCAAGTCAGATTCCTCTGCCTTTGTAGTACCAGTCTGGGAAGTTTGAAATCAATGAAGTCCTGAAACTATTCCAATGAATCTTGCTATTAGCTCTTCTATTTTATGCTTGTTTATGAACGTTTGGAAAATGTTGTATATGAAGGTTAATACTTTCTTCTCCCCTTCTCTAGTGTCTTGCCAAAACTACCATTACATCAAAGGCCTTCTAGTTCTCCCAGAATGCAGCCTTTCTTTGATCTTACAAAAAGATCAGGACAGGAGCAGCAGTCTGAGGTCCTCCGTCCTGCCTGCTTTGCCCTTTCCTTTCCTTTCATCGATGAGCCAGCGTGTCACTTCCCTTTGCTAGGGGTGGAGAACTTTCCCAAGGTTTCCTGAGTCCTGCCTATGCTCACTCCCACCAAGTACCTTATGCTGCCTGACGATGCCCAAGCACAAGTTCCACACTGGGTGGAGAACGGCTGAGAGCAGCCCTGAAGAAAAGGCCCTGGGGGTCTGGGGTGCTGAAAAGCTCAACATGAGCCTGCAGCGTGAGTGCAGACCAGACAGCAACTGAGTGCTGGGCTGCAGCAAGAGCAGTGTGGGCAGCAGGGCAAAGGAGGGGATTCTGCCCCTTTGCTCTGCTCTCCTCAGACCCCACCTGGAGTCCTGTGTGCAGTTCTGGAGCCCCCAGCACAGGAAGGACATGGAACTGTTGGAGCAGGTCCAGAGGAGGACCATGAAGATGCTCAAAGTGCTGCAGCAGCTCTGCTCTGAAGACAGGCTGAGAGAGTTGAGGCTCTGCAGCCTGGAGAAGAGAAAGCTTCCAGGAGACCTTAGAGTAGCCTTCCAGTATCTGAAGGGGGCCTGCAGGAAGACTGAGGAGGGACTATTGCCAAGGTCTTGTAATGACAGGACAAGGGGCAATGGGTTTGAACTGGCAGAGGGGAGATTGAAACTGAATGTTAGGAGGAAGTTCTTTGCAATGAGGGTGGTGAGACACTGGCACAGGTTGCCCAGGGAGGTGGCTGCTCCCTCCCTGGAGGTGTTCAAGACCAGGTTGGATGAGGCCTTGAGTGACCTGTACTAATGGGAGGTGTCCCTGCCTATGACAGAGGGTTGGAACTAGATGATCCTTGAGGTCCCTCCCAACCTTACCATTCTATGATTCTATGATTTCTAAAGAGTATCCTGTGTACAGAACATATAGGGTCTCTCATTAAAATTATATTTACATACATATAAGTCTATGTTAAAAAAAAAATGCAGATGACTGTATACTTCTACTCTTCCTTAAACTAAGAGAAAGAACTGTTGCTCTTGCTGCAGCCCAGCACACAGTTGCTGTCTGGGCTGCACTCACACATCATCTTGAGCTTTTCAGCACCCCAGGCCCTTTTCCTCAGGGCTACTCTCCAACCATTCACCACCCAGCCTATATTCGTGCTGTATTTGTGCCTGTATTTAACTATTCCTCCGTAGAATGTATATGTGAGTTCCATCACAGAGAATAGGATGCTTAGAATTGGACAAGTAGGGCATATATATATATATATATATGAAATAAACTTATATATCACAAAACAAGTTAAAATTATGTTTGGCAGTAAACTATTGACTAAAATGTTTCTAGTGTACTGCTAGGTTCTTCATTTTAGATTTAAATGTTTTACATTTGATGAACCTTTGGAACACAGACATCAGTTACAACTGTTCATAGACTGATTTGTTTTTCATCTTTTCATTAAAATGGAGAAATCTATAAGGCAAATTCCTAATTTACTGTCCTATTCTGAAACTGATTTGCTGTGAATCACTTAGTTAAATCACTTCCCTTTATTTCACTTTTTCTCAACTGTAAAACTGAATGATATTTCTTCTTTCCCATAAAGGCTGTGCTAATTGAATTTGTGTAATGTTTTCTGGAAGGCTTGATGCAATACTGTTAGCATAGAAAACATGAATATAAATTGCACGTAAAGATTTTTAGCCTGCACAACTCCAGAAAGCTGAGGACAGCATCTGTGAATGAATGACAAGGACGTTTTAAAGAATGTGTGCCCACTAACATTGCTTTCTGTTACACATTCTGCCTCTTGTATTTCTTTTCATGTCCAGTAATTTTATCTGGATAGCTTTGATCAAAATCTTAGTGAAAAAATCCCAAGAGAGTCTCAAAGCCTAGCCTTGTGGACCCCCAATAGTATTCTGATGATTTGCAGAGGGCTGTCTTGACCTCACTGCCTCCTCCACATTTCCAGCTGCTAATATGCATCAAACAACTAAAAATTCATGAAATACTTTCCCTAATACTTTTCCATGCGAACAATTCCTGTAGTTACCACAGAGACATTACAGGCTTATGAATGAGAGATGGTCCATGTCATTGCAAACAGGAAAGGAAACATCCATGAAGCTCTCTTAATTAAAATGTGGTTTGCCCTGTGCAAAAACATCTGGAGTCTGAATTGAAAGTTCAGTTAGTTCGATGTTTGCAATGCATTGTTAACAACAGGGGTTTTTTTTGTTTGTTTTGTTAGTATAAGTTCATTTTTTCGCTTAAAAAAAAAATCTGCTAGTTAGAATGTTGATGAAACAGTGTAGCCTAGAAAAAGGAAACCAGTTGTGCTTGCACATTGTGTAAATTCATAGAGTCATAGAATGGCTCAGGTTGGAAGTGACTTCAGATATCATCTACTCCAACCTCCGTGCCATGCGCAGGGATGCTTCTCAACTAAATTCAGCTGTTCCAGACCTCATCCACCCTGACCTTGAACACCCCCAGGGAGGAGACATCCACAGCCTCCCTGGGCAAGCTGTTCCAGAATCTCACCATGCTTGTACTGAAGAACTTCTTCCTAAGATCCAGTCTAGACCTACCATCCCTCAACTTTGGAATCATTCGCCCTTATCTTATTGCTAGACACCCTTATGGAAAGCCTCTCTCCAGCCTTCCTGTAGGATCCCTTCAGGTATGGAAGGCAGATATAAGGTCGCCCTAGAGTAAGTCTTCTCTGGTCTGAACAACACCAGCTCCCTCAGCATAGTCTTACAGGAGTGGTGTTCCAGCTTTTGGACCATCTTTGTGCCCTCCTTTGAACTTGCTCCAATAGCTCTATGTCCTTCCTGTGATGGGGAAACAGAACTGGACACAGTTGATAAGTATATATGTGTTGCCTATCTTGATGTGCTGAAACAATGAAGGCAATGGTACACAGGCAACATAAAATACAAAATACTTTTTCTGTTTTCTCTTAGAATTCCCTCTATACATAGCATAGAATCATGGAATGGTAAGGTTGGAAGGGACCTCAAAGATCATCTAGTTCCAACCCCCTGCCTTAGGCAGGGACATCTCCCACTAGCACAGGTCACTCAAGGCCTCATCCAACCTGGCCTTCAAGGGAGGGAGCAGCCACAACCAGGTTGCCCAGGGAGGGAGCAACCACAACCTCCCTGGGCGACCTGTGCCAGTGTCTCACCACCCTCACTGCAAACAACTTCCTCCTAACATCCAGTCTAAATCTCCCCTCTGCCAGTTTAAACCCATTGCCTCTTGTCCTATCATTACAAGACCTTGTCAATAGTCTCTCTCCAACCTTCCTATGGGCCCCTTTCACATACTGGAAGGCTACTCTAAGGTCTCCTAGAAGCCTTCTCTTCTTCAGGCTGAAAAGCCCTAACTCTTGTAACTTGTCCTCATAGCAGAGCTGCTGCAGCCCTCTGAGCATCTTGGTGGCCTCCTCTGAACCTGCTCCAACAGTTCCATGTCCTTCCTGTGCTGGGGGCTCCAGAATTGCACACAGGACTCCAGGTGGGGTCTGAGGAGAGCAGAGCAAAGGGGCAGAATCCCCTCCCTTGCTCTGCTGCCCACACTGCTCTTGCTGCAACCCAGCACTCGGTTGCTGTCTGGGCTGCATGGGCACACTGCAGGCTCATGTTGAGCTTTTCATATGATGTGCTATATCACACAATATCCTGGCTATCATAGAATTTGCCTGTCATGTGAAAGTCAGCAGAGAATCTCATGACTCTTAAGTAGAACCATGCTCTGTAAAAGAAGAATGTGTGTTGTATCAGTCTAGCACTGGAGGTAGAAGCTGACAATGCATGGTTATACAGATGTTAACAGGGAAAGCAAAGGATACCTTTGTATATGCTGGGTGCATTCTGTTCTTGTTACTTAAATATTCAACGTGCTAAGACCATTGTAAGTCACCTTTAAAATTACATCATTCATCTGAAATGTAAGTGCCTCCTGACATGCATTGCAGCCAGTTAAAATTACAGTCACTTTTAATCTTTTTATGGGTATTCTTTGGGGATTAGCTAACTGCTGTTGAAGTCAGCTCTAATTTTCAGAAGTATCTGTGCAATACAGGTAGCCATTTGGTTTTACCTACCTAAGAAAAGAAAGGAGCAGTGTACTTGAAAATCAGTCAAGTTTGGTTTCTGATATATTTTCAATCTATCAGCCATAAAGGCAAACTGAAAGAGGAGTGTATACAAACCTACTTTGATTTACACACATTTAGCATTGCTGCCTTGGGGCTAGAAATGTGTATCTGATTTTTATTTAGATCTGTTCCTTGAGACAGTGTGAAACTCTCTGTCTCAAAGAACACCAGTATAGGAGGATTAACTGTTCACATGCAGTTTAAACATCAAATGTTTGCATGAAGTCATTTGTTTTATCACTCAGTGAAAACATAGAACGTACATTTTCAAAGCACATAATCTTAATTTTAAACCCAGAAAGGTTAATAGCACTCACTCTATTGAAGAGACTGCTATTAAGTAGAATGCCATTAATACTGCTTCAAATCAGGACAATTGGTGTTTCTTCCCCTTATCAGTACCATCAGTGTACTGTATCAGTACCTTCTGTTCCCTGTTAAACAATGAGCAGACAGATGTAATTGCTCTCTTTAGCATTATTTGTATGCATTATAGCATACAGCTTTCCCAGATTTCTGGGAAAATAGTTAACAGTACTTAATTACCCTCTGTGTCAGGTGCTTCTAACATCCTTTTTTTTTTTTTTTTTCATTTTATCTGTGTAGCTAAATCCATCTCTTCTAATAGAATAGAGTGAAGTCATTAATGATACAAGTATGGCATTTCATCTACACTGAGGACGTTGCTGTACATTTCATTAAATTACCAGGCTGATTCTGTGAGCCAGCTAGGAGCTCTTTCATTTCCTTTCCCTTCCATTCTTCAACATATTGTTCTTTTGCCACCACCTTTATTGAATTTCTCCTAGCAAACCTGGCTTTCTTTCTTTTTCTATTTGCGATTCGCTACTTTTCATTGGCCTTATGAAATAAACATGCATCTTTGTCCCTGAAAATGTTAGTGTGTGAGATACCCTGTTCAAATCACAATCTGCTCAGGAGTCTTAGTGTGTGAGTTACTCTGCTCAAATCACAAACTGCTCAGGAGTCTTAGTGTGTGAGGTACCCTGTTTAAATCACAAACTGCTCAGGAGTCTTAGTGTGTGAGTTACCCTGTTCAAATCACAAACTGCTCAGGAGTGTTAGTGTGTGAGGTACCCTGTTCAAATCACAAACTGCTCAGGAATCTTAGTGTGTGAGTTACTCTGTTCAAATCACAAACTGCTCAGGAATCTTAGTGTGTGAGTTACTCTGTTCAAATCACAAACTGCTCAGGAGACTGAGAATTTTAAAACATCAAAGGAACTGTTCTGGTTAAGA
This sequence comes from Semnornis frantzii, assembly GCA_013399775.1. Lineage (NCBI taxonomy): Eukaryota > Metazoa > Chordata > Aves > Piciformes > Ramphastidae > Semnornis > Semnornis frantzii. Next base: position 15,898 of record VWYK01035850.1, read on the forward strand.
CCAAAAAATCTTAGGGAAGAGTATATGGACAGGGCTAATGTATATTTTATTTCCCATGCATTGATTCTGATTCCAGCAATTCAAAGCTTAGAGGAATTCCAGACATAGATGTTATTTCTACAAATAAGGGACCCTTCCATGGTCTTTCTCATTCATGAACTTTTGCAGTTTTCTGCTTAAACCCATACAGAATGTTCTATTTTTCTGTGACTTCTGGTATTATGCAAATTGGTTCTTTCTTCCATCAAGCATCTGTCTTCCTGGAGGAACACTCCTGTTTTTTTCCTTGCTTCTGTTCTGAAATAAAGGTCCACACCTGCACTAAGTAGTCAAGACAAGCAAGCTGTGGATTCGTACCTGGAAATAATGTTCTCTCTTTTTCTTTTCCTGGTTATATCCAGTGTTGATTTGACTTCTCTGACTGATGTTGAATACTGAATTGACAAATTCTTGGAAATAAGTATTATTAGCCCATGGTCTACTTCCTGAGCAACATTAGTTATATTAGAGCCCATCATTTTGTGTGCAGATTTTAGGAATTTACAAAACCTTTCAGAAGTCCAAGTAGCCAATATCATCTTGGATAAATAATGTAGTGGAGGGGTAATTAACT
>VWYK01035855.1:0-13305 GCA_013399775.1 Semnornis frantzii
GGAGAACCTCTCTCCATCTGCTGAATATATCTCTAAGGTAGTGAAATGGGTGGAATAGTTAGAACAGGAGGATTTGTACTGTTTTGTGAGCTTGGGCGCTTTAAAACCTGAGCTAAATTATCAGTGGTTGATGCAGAGTCGTATTGACAGTTTGATTTTAATGTGGGGAATTCTGTTTGGAGCAAAAAAAAAGAGAGTAGTAACTGAGAAAACATTTATGGAGAAGTAGAGAAGAAAGGTTTCAATTCTTGGAACCTTTCCTTTTTAAACAAAAGAACAGAAAAATCCCCACAGCAGCACCAACTCCTTCAGCCCCAGGCTCTCCACCTCACACATTTAGAAACTTGCAGCAGGTGAGGAGTTTTAAACCATAATGATCTCCATTAGACTTGCTAAAAGGTGGAGGCTTTGCTTTAGACCTACTACTTAGAGCTAAATACTGTCAGGTGGTTTGTGAAAGCTTTGAACCGGCTGCTGGCCTCCAAGAAGAACTCTCTCGTGTACCTGGGGTAACAATGCAAATCCTCTGCTTTCCATGGGCAAACAAGCAGGGATTTGCCTTTCAGAGTGACCTTCAGCATTGTGTCCACAGGTAGCTGAGCAAACAGGAGTCAGAAGAAGAAAGTTATGGCAGAGGAAGCCCCTGGGGTGGGAAGGAGTCTGCATCAGGAAACATTTTGCCTTATGCAAGTAAAATTGATGCTAAGAAGGTAGATCTCTCAGATCGCGGTCAGTGCAAAATGAAGGCTGTTTGCTAGCTGCTATGAACTTGCAGATTTTTCCTGATGAAGGCCTGCAGATTGAAGAGTGGGCAGTAAGGGTACAAGTGATGAGGTTTGGATACAGGGCAGAATAAGCAGTTTTCCTGCAGGGTAGACTTCAGAATAAAGGTAAAGGGTGATGGCTACCATGTGCCCTGGTGCTGTGCCACAAGTAGAGGCCAATTCCTCACACACACCAACAAATTGTCCCCAGATGAAGGGAATCTTTAAGCAAAACCCTGGCTGCTATCACACCCTCATCTTCACAGATTACATTGAGTTGGAAGGGACCCTTCAAGGGCATCTTGTCCAACCCCCTGAAGGCAAGCAGGGACACCTCCAGCCAGAGCAGGCTGCGCATTTGGCACACACAGTCTAACGTCTCCAGGGATGGGGCCTCAAGCACCTCCCTGGGCAGCCTGTGCCAGTCTCNAAGATTCTCCAGCCCTCTGAGCATCTTTGTGGCTTCCTGGACACTCTGCAGCAGGTCCATGTCTCTCTCGTGCTGGGGGCCCCATATCTGGCCCCAGCTGTGCAGGTGAGGTCTCCCCAGGAGTAAGGGGCAGGATCCCCGCTCTCCATCTCTGCCCATGCTGCTGTGGATGCAACCTGGGCTGTCCTTGGCCTTCTGGGCTACCAGTAACCATTACTGGCTGCTGCCCAGCTTCTCACCCACCAGCACCCCCAAGCCCTTCTCTGCAGGGCTGCTAACAATTTCATCACCTCCAGCCTGGATTGATAGAGAGGGTACAGAATTACCTCTCTCGACCTGTGGTGTAGCTTTAAATTGCCCCTGTGTGAGCCAAGAACTAGACAGCACTTTGTACATGAAGGTGTGACACTGCAGTTCTCACTTCGGGCATAACAGTTTTATGCTTTATTTGCATCTTGAGAGGCATTTAGGCCTGTACAGTGGTAGGAAGGAGATGGGACTTCACCTCCTTACACTGACAGTCATTCTGCATCCTTTAGTCTAGCTCCAGGGTAGTTTGTTAGTGCCCAGCTCGGAAGCGAAGAGCAGATATAATTTACTTTAGAGGTAAAATCACCTCCTTCCCTGTTCCTTTAGCTGATCCTTTTTCTTAGAGGCACGAAGTGCAGCTGTGTTTTCCTTCTCCTTAGGGTCAGTCTCCTTCCATTCGTCAGCTCATCATGCATGCCATGGCAGAGTGGTACATGAGAGGGGAGCAGTATGACCAGGCTAAGCTCTCACGTATCCTTGATGTGGCACAAGACTTGAAGGTGAGTTGGACAAAGCACTGCCAGGATTTTCTTAAAGGCTAAGCTTAACTTAGATGTGACTAGTTTAGAAAGGTTTAGGTTGTCTGATTTCAGTTGTTGCTGCTCTACTTTAGCTTTAAAAATCACGAAATCACAGAACCTTAGGAGTTGGAAGGGACCTCCAGAGATCGAGTCCAACCTCCTTGCTAAGCAGGATCACCTGGGGTAGCTTTCACAGGAATGCATCCAGCTGGGTTTGGCAAGTCTCCAGAAAAGGAGACTCCACAACCTCCCTTGGCAGCCTGTACCAAGGCCACATCACCCTCACTGTCAAGAAGTCTTTTCTCATGTTGAGGTGAAACCTTCTCTGTTCCAATTTGGTCGTGTGCCTGTGAGTGCTCCTTAGCTGAGATGTGCTGTTTGGCTGCAGTTGCTTTCCAGTCTGCCCATTTGTGAACCCAAGACTTTTGACTTGGGGCTGCTTATCACTGGTTGACTGATAAATGCCCTAGATACAGTGACCAGAGCACAAATCCAGAAAGAGCTTTGTTTGAACTTTGAATACCATTGAGATGGGAATACAGACACCACCTTCAGGCCTTTGTGAGGGTGAGCTTAATGCAACAGCAAATTCCTTCAGAATGCTACAACTTCTCAGTCAATTTACTCACCAGAGAGACTGGAAGTTGTGAGTGACTTCTGCAAGGCAATCCAGAAGTTAGATGCCAAATAATGTGGTGTCTCAAAATAGCCCCAGCTGCTGCTTGAAGCCAGCCTGCTGTAGCATTCTGTGTGGCTCTGAAGGGGCTGAGAGCTGCAGGGAGGTGCTGGCCTTGCTGGAAACTTTGGTGCTATATCAGCTTGGTAGCTCTTGGCCTCTTGCTGGTGGACTTTCACATGAGCAAGTTTAAAACTTAGCAGAAGGTCTTCCTTGGTTAGACTTGATCTAAAAGATGTGGTTTGAAATGCAAGCTCTTGAAATGCAGCTGGATGAGCTGGCAGTGAATCCAAGGGCGCCAATCTTTTTGTTGCCCAAAAAGCACAGCAGACTCGAGTATATGGGCGTGAGGACGAAAAGAAAGGCAGGCTGAGGGTGTCCTTGTGTCCTCACTGGCAGTCCTCTGATTTTTATTTTTTTTTTTTCTTCCCTTTAGGCCTTGTCAATGCTGCTAAATGGTACTCCATTTGCCTTTGTTATCGACCTTGCTGCACTTGCTTCTCGACGGGAATACCTCAAACTTGACAAATGGCTCACAGATAAAATTCGGGAGCATGGGGTAAAGCTGGAATTTCTCTTCAGTTTCCTCCCTTTTTTGCTCGTGCTCTCTCTCTGGTTTCCTCCCTTTTTTTCTCAGCAGTTGCTCAAAGTCACTGTGTGACAGTTTCTGAGTAGCTGTAAGGCTGTGCAAAGTCTCTGTGGCTTTTGCTAGTTGAATGTTTTCACTGCACTGAAATAGCTTAGTGCAGTTCTTTGTATTGTTTAGTTGCCAAGTTTGAAATAGTGGCTTGGATACTCTTTGGGAGATTTAAGATGACATTGCCTTTTTTTTTCCTTTCTCAGGAGCCCTTCATCCAGGCTTGTATGACTTTCTTAAAGAGAAGATGTCCATCTATCCTGGGTGGCCTTGCTCCAGAAAAAGATCAGCCCAAAAGTGCTCAGCTTCCTCCAGAAACCTTGGCAACTATGTTGGCGTGTCTGCAGGCTTGTGCTGGGTAAGGATGATAGCAGTTGGCACTGAATGTGTAACCTGTTGGCAACTTGTGTGCTGGCATGTGGTCACGTCTGGCTTGGAATTTCATGTGCAGAATCAGCTTTATGAGAGCCTTTAAACTGAAGGTTCATGAAGATGATCAGAGGGCTGCAGAACCTCCCCTGTGGGGACAGGCTGAGTGAGTTGGGACTGTGCAGCCTGGAGAAGAGAAGGCTTCAGGGAGACCTCAGAGCTGCCTTCAGGAGCCAGAGACTGAAAGTTGATAGAGTTCTGCGGTTAAATTTTGACACCAAAAGTGACCTGCATGTCAGAGCGCATGTTACCTGATCCAGAACTTATATTGTATCCCTTGGCTTGTCCAATACTGTCTTGAAAGATAGAAGAAACAGCTTTAAAGGTATCTAGGATGAGTTGTGGCTCTCAGGTGGGAAATGATGATGGACGTAGATTGTCCTGATGGGGATGTGAACAGGAGGGGAATTTAAGGTACTTCTAGGATTTCAGATGAAAGGTCCATGGAAATGATCAAAGGGCTGCAGCGCCTCTCCTGTGGAGGCAGACTGGGAGAGTTGAGGTTGTTCAGCCTGGAGAAGAGAAAGCTCCAGGGAGACCTTAGAGCAGCCTTCCAGTGTTTATGTGGAAGTACTTCAGAAGTACTGGGGAGGGACTTTTGACACAGGCATGGAGTGACAAGACAAAGGGGTAAGGGCTTCAAACTGGAAGAAACTGTATTTAGATGAGACATTAGCAGGAAATTCTTCCCCAGGAGGGTGGTGAGGCCCTGGAACAGATTGTCCAGAGAGGTTGTGGAGGCTTCAAGGCTTAAATAATTCAAAGACAGATCGGATGAGGCCTTGAACAACCTGGTCTAGTGGGAGGTGTCCCTGCCCATGGCAGGAGTGTTGGAACTGAGATGAATTTTAAGGTCCCTTCCAACCCAAACTCAGATTCTCCTGATTTCTACTGGGACCTGTGCTGTTAACCTTCAAAATGCTGTTGAAATGCTTCTTCTGAAGTGCACCTTTCAGACTGACGAGATGGCTGCTGCTTTTTTTCAGCTCAAAGTGCATATACTGAGTGAGACTAGCTACACACAAATTCACACTCATCATTTTGTGTCTTGCCCTGCCCAGATTTGAGAACAGTTAACTATAGTCTTGACTTGCATCTAATCACAGAACGTCAGGGGTTGGAAGTGACCTGGAGATCATCCAGTCCAACCCTCTGCCAGGGTCACCCAGGGCAGGTCACACAGGATCACATCCAGGTGCATTTGGGAAGTCTCCAGAGAGAGACTCCACAACCTCTCTGGGCAGCCTATGCCAGTGCTCTGGGACCCTCTTCACAGCATCACAGGAAGTTAGGGGTTGAAAGGGACCTCTGGAGATATTCCAGTCCAATCTCCCTGCCAGAGCAAGACCATAGAATCCAGCACAGATGGCACAGGAACACATCCAGACAGGGCTGGAAAGTCTCCAGAGAAGGAGACTCCACAGCCTCTATGGGGAGCCTGCTCCAAGCCTCCAGCACCCTCAAAGTGGAAAGAGTTTCTCCTCCTGTTCCCATGGAGGCTCCTCTGCTCCACATTGCGCCCCTTGTCCTGTGGTTGGCCATCCCTGAGCAGAACCTGGCTCCATCCCTGCACATCTTTATCAGCAGCAATGAGAGCAACCCTCAGGCTCCTCTGCTCCAAGCCCCAATTCCCTCAGCCTGGCCTCACAGGGGGATGTTCCACTGCCTGCAGCAGCTTGGTGGCTCTGTGCTAACCTTCCCTGAGCTCCTTGAGCTGAGCGGCCCAGTCCTGGACACAATATTTCAGCTGTGGCCTCACCATGTCACCCTATTCTGAAGCTTCAATGTGTTGCTGAGTCTTACTCAAGTAATTCCAAGAGCCACTGGTTCTCCACTGGCACAATTCCCTCAGCTTCTGGGCTCTTTTTATAGCCACTTGTATTCCCTTTTATGCAACAATGTGACCTACTTTTAGTCTTTTTCCATTAGTTATTCTCCTTGATGTGTGAGAGGGACATGCTTGGGGTTCTTTTGTGCTTTGATTAGCTCAGGTTTCAGTCACCAGTGCAAGCAGGAGATGAAAATCGCAGTAAATATGAAATCCATCTGGGAGGCTAATTCCACTTCACTAGCTGAAGTTGACCATCTCCTGAACAGATCCTTTAAGGAGCTTGATCTTTAATTAGTGTGCAGTTGTTTCTTGTCCTCTTTTGTGTCCATGGAGGCACTTCTAGCCACCAAGATCCTGCTTGTTCTGAGACTGTTTTTGGGAAAGCTTGTTTATCCCTGGTGAGCACTGCAGTTGTGGTGTTGTGGAGCACTGAGGCTTCTCAGACCCCCTCAGTGATCAAAAGAAGCACTGAGCTCTGGGTGAAGGAAATCAGGGTGCTTGCAGGCACTGCAGGTTGACTTGAATGGATGATTTGGTCCTCCCCTTTAGCAACTGTAATGGTTTGAGAGGGGCAGCAGTGCCCCTTCCATGCAGTTGTGCCCAGTGCAGGTGTCATTAGTGTGGGAATTGTCCTTTTTCAGTCTCTACCTCAGTAAGGGAAGACATTTCTGACTGCCTATACCTAAGGCAATGAAAGGCCTTCCACAGAGTAGTTGGGATGGGAAGGCACCTTTTAAAGGTCATCTTGTGTGTGCAGGAATGTCTGCAACTAGAACAGGTAGGCCATGTGGCCTCCACGTGATCCAAGGGCTGGAGCAGCTCTGCTGTGAGGGCAGGCTGAGGGAGCTGGATGGAGGAGAGAAGGCTCTGGGGGATCTCAGAGCTGCCTTCCAACAACTGAAGGGGGTCCTAGAGGAAGGCTGCAGAGGGATTTTTCCTGAGGGTCTCTTAGAGATAGGCCAGGGGGAATGGTTTGAAGCTGAGAGAGAGCAGAGTTAAATGAGCTGAGGAAGTTCTTCAGTAGGAGAATGGTGAGAGACTGGAACAGATTGCCCAGGGAGGTTGTGGCTGCCTCCTCCCTGGAAGTGTTCAAGGCCAGGTTGGATGAGGCCTTGAGCAACCTGTGCTGATTGGAGGTGTCCCTGCCCATGGCAGGGAGGTAGAGTAGAAGATCTGTAAAGTCCCTTCCAACCCAAACCATCCTGTGATTCTGTTGTTGTGACTATAAAGGAGTGTTGGAATTATTGAAAATGAAGGAATATTCTGTTGGAGATGAATTTTGAGATCTACACCTTAAGCTTCTCTGTTTCAATACAGCTTCTCTTGGCATGTGCTCTAAACCAAAGTGTTGGGTAGATCATAAAGTAGAGCTTCTGTTGTGGTTGTTTTGCAGCTTCTACTTCTGAAAAGTGCCCTAAATTTCTGTAGGAAACCAAATCAAGTTAAGGACCTTGGTTTTGTGAATCCTAGGATTGCAGAATTGTTTTGGTTGGAAAAACTCTCTAAGATCACGAAGTGCAGCCATTGACTTGACTCCACCATGGCCACTGAACCCTGGCCCCAGGTGCCGTTGCCACAGGTTTCTTGAACACCTTTAGGCATATGCACTCCACCACCTCCCTGGGCAGCCTGTGCCAATCCATGACCACTCTTAAAGCAAAGAATTTTTTCCTCTTCTCCAACCTAAGCCTTCCCTGGCACAGTTTAAGGCCATTTCCTCTTCTGTCACTTGAGACTGGGGAGCAGAGCCCACTCCCAGCTGGCTGCAGCCTCCTCTCAGGGAGCTGCAGAGAGCAATGAGGTCTCTCTCAGCCTCCTCTTCTCCACACTAACCATCCCCAGCTCCCTCAGCTGCTCCTGCTCAGCCCTGTTCTCCAGGCCCTTCTCTGGACCACTGCTTTTCATGCCACACCTCTCACTGTGGTGCTTGTCTGTTGCAGGAGTGTTTCTCAGGAGCTGTCAGAGACCATTCTCACCATGGTAGCTAACTGCAGCAATGTGATGAACAAGGCCAGGCAGCCCCCACCTGGAGTCATGCCCAAAGGACGTCCGCCCAGTGCCAGTAGCTTGGATGCCATCTCTCCCGTGCAGGTGGGTAAAGAAGGTGGTGTTCAGGGGATGGTGCTGATGTTGCACGAGTGCTGCTGCACTGCTGGAGCCTTTTCAAACATCATACAGTTCCCTTAGGTCTGCGCCTGCATGCCTCAAGAACTGTTGGCTGCAGAGTACTCCCTGAGAGATGGAGTTGAAAACTCCTCTGCTTTGCGGTGTCTGTGAGAAGTGCAGCAGGATGGAGCACTGCAGGGGCTTTATAACTGAGGCTTTATCATAAAATGCTAAAATTGACTGAACTTGGGGAGCTAAGCACTGCTTTTGAACAGGGGTTTGTGGCACTGCAGAAGAGTAACTCCCATTCTGGAGATGAAATCGTCTTGGGGTGATTTTGATGTAACCATGCAGAGAAGCTCTTCTCAGGGCCACAAAAACGCGTAGAGGGTTACAGCTCTGCTCCAAGGACAGGCTGAGGGAGCTGGGAGTGGTCAACCTGGAGAAGAAAAGGCTCTGGGGAGACCTTAGAGCTACCTTCCAGTACCTGAAGGGGGCTACAAACAGACTGCAGAGAGACTATTTGCAACGGCCTGCAGGGACAGGACTAGGGGAACTGGCTTCAAGTTAGAGCAGAGCAGATCGTGAGATTGGATGTGAGGAACAAGTTTTGCACCAGGAGGCTGCTGGAGCACTGCAACAGGTTGCCCAGGGAGTTGGTTGATCCCTCATCCCTGGTGATATTCAGGGCGAGGCTGGACAGGGCTCTGGGCCTGCTTTAGTTTAGGCTGCCCCTCCTAACTGCAGGGGAGTTGGACTGAATGACCTTTGGATGTTCCTTTCAGCCTGGACTATTGTGTGTCTGTTTTCTGGGTGTTTCTACAAACCTGCCCCAAATCAGCTTGGTTGTGCTTTATGGATGTTTGTCTTCTCTTCCTTTATTCATTTAGATCGACTCCCTTGCAGGAATGGCATCTCTTAGCTTAGGTGGATCAGCTGCTCCTCACACCCAGAGCATGCAGGGCTTCCCTCCAAACTTGGGCTCTGCCTTCAGTACTCCTCAGTCACCAGCAAAAGCCTTCCCCCCTCTTTCCACCCAAAACCAGACAACAGGTTTCAGTGGCATTGGAGGACTCTCTTCACAGCTCCCAGGTACTGCGGGCTTGGTGGAATGGCTTCTGGTTTGGGGATGTGGTTGGGGAACTGCATAGAGAGCAGTTCTGAGGAGAAGGGTTTGAGTGTGCAGTGTGCACTTGCAGCCCAAAAGAGAGCTGTGTCCTGGGCTGGTGGGCAGCAGGAGCAGGAGGGGATTCTGCCCCTCTGCTCTCATGAGACCTCATCTACAATACTGGGCACACCTCTGGAGTGTCCAACACAAGAAGGATGTGGACCTGTTGGAGTGAGTCTAGAGGAGACCAAAAAGCTTCTGAGAGAGCTGATGTGCTTCTGCTATGGGGGCAGGCTGGGAGAACTGGGGCTGAACCTGGACAGAATACTCTGGGGTCACTTTCTAGCAACACTCCTGTGTTTGAAAAGGCCTCTAGGAGAGCTGGAGAAGGCCCTTTGACAAAAGCATGTAGGGATGGGGAAGGGATAAGGGCTTCAAATGGAAGAAGTTGGGTTTATATGAGACAGTAAGAGGAAGTTCTTCCCCTGGCACAGGTTGCCCAGAGCTGTTTCAGAGGCTCCAAACCTGAGGTGTTAAAAGCCAGGTTGGATGGGACCTTGAGCAAACTGGGAGGATTGGAATGAGATGATCTTTAATGTCTCTTCCAACTCAAACCACTCTGATTCTGTGGTTTTGCGGTGACCTGGCAGTACTGACTTAATGGTTGGACTTGATGGTCTTAAAACTCTCTTCCAACCAAAACAATTCTGTCACTCTGTGAATTGCTTAAGCTAAAAACCAGCTGATAGCAGCCAGTTGTGATGAAAAGACAAGAAGACAAGGCCTCAGGGTGTGCCAGGGAAAGTTTAACTTGGACATGAGTACAAAACTTCACCACAATGGTTGTTGAGCACTAGAACAGGCCGTGTAGGTGGAGTCAGCAGGCCTGGAGGGATTTGAAAGCTGCAGAGCTATGGTGCTGAGGGTGCTTTAGGGGTGGACTTGGCCGTGCTGGGAACAGTGCTGCTATTCCCTGGTGTTCTGTAGCCCTGAGCTGCTGGAAGCGCCAAGTGCAGGGTGCAGCAGAGGTGAGCATCTGTTTGCTTTCCAGTAGGTGGTCTAACTACGGGTAGTCTGACTGGCATAGGAACTGGAGCCCTGGGCCTTCCTGCTGTGAACAACGACCCCTTTGTGCAAAGGAAGCTGAGCACATCTGGACTGAACCAACCTACATTCCAGCAGAGTAAGATGAAACCTTGTAAGTGGTAGTGTTGTCTGTGGTTGTGAAGTGTGACTGTGGGCTGCAGTTCATCTGCTTTGCTTTCAGGGGAGGTTTGCACCTGTAGTTGGGACAAATGTGGCTTTTAGGCCATTAGGCTGCTAAAAGTGCTTCTAAACTTTGCTGCCAGAAGCTTGCCATGTGGCCTGGGTAGGATCAAAAGCTGCTAACATCAAATTAGAGCATCCTAAGGATTTGCATGGACAGTATATTTGTGCCTTTCTTTGTCATGGTGCATTTGGAACAGAAGTGTTGCCCTGCTCTCTGCGTGCATCTCCGAAGAGAGGTTTTGTGTTCTCTTTGTAAGGAGGTTAAACAAAGCTGCCTGACTGCATTTGAGGAACTTGTTTGGTGTGAGGCTGCTGGAGGCCTGGAGCAGGCTGCCCAGAGAGGTTGTGGAGTCTCCTTCTCTGGGGACTTTCAAAACCCATCTGGATGTGTTCCTGTGTGACCTGCCCTGGGTGCCCCTGCTCTGGCAGGGGGCTTGAACTGGATGATCTCCAGAGGTCCCTTCCAATCCCTACCATTCTATGATTTTAGGAGCTTGGGATTGGAGACACAAAGGGCTGGGTGAAAGGAGGAACTAGCTTAAGGGGATTGGACTCAATCTCCAGAGGTCCCTTCCAACCCCTACCCATCCTATGATATTCTACCTGGGTAAGGTTCTGTTGCTACAGAGAGCAACTAGATGAAGCAGTGAGTCAGACTGCAAGGAACTGATCTAACTGCATTGAGGTACAAATGAGGCTGAGAGAAGTTGGTGAGTGGTTTTCAGAAGGGCTGCTGTGGTTCCTGACAAACAACTGTTACCCTTGCTCATGCCATCTAAAGTCTGCTCACAAGGAAATGGCTCTCATGAAGAGGTTCTTAGCAGTGAGGTGGAGGAGACACTGGCACAGGTTGCCCAGGGAGGTTGTGGTTGACTCCAACCTGGCCTTGAACACTTCCAGAGAGGATTAGGCTTTGAGCAGCCTGGGCCAGTAGAAAGTGTCTGTGGCAAGGGGTTGGAACCTTTGAGGTTCTTTCCAGCCTGTTTCATGAATCTGTTGTAGCAGTTAAATGTTGCCTTCAGGAATTGTAGCCATGTGCCGAACCTTCCATACTGCTGTTGCTACAAATCTCCTTCAGTAGCTCCTCCAAAGAGTGACAGATCTTTACAGATCTTGGTGTCCCTGCTCGTGGAAGGCCACCATGTTGTGGAGGTTGGAACTAGATGGTCTTTAAAAGTTCCCTCCCAACCCAAACCATTCTATAACATACTGGAGTGACACTCAGGTTATATATTTTGAGCTTGGACCTGTAGAAGAAACTTGCTGGAAACTGACCGCTGGCCTGAAAGCTTGTGTGAGAGTTTGTCTGCATGTTAGTGTCGTGGAGCATGCCTTCTTCTGGTCTGGTTTGTGGTTTTGAAGCTCAGGTGTCAGTGGAGGTTTGCTGGGGGGTGCTCGGAATACCACACTGATGTGAATTCCATCTGAGGATTCAGTACTTAGGCTAAAAAGATCTCTGTTGGAGCCTGGGTATCCTGCTTGGCAGAAGAGCTTGCAGGCTCAGTACGGGCTGGAAAGACTGGCTGAAGTCCTGCCTGCCTGCAGTGGGTTCTGAACACTGTCCTTGTTCCTTCTCTTCCCAGCTGACTTATCTCAGGTGTGGCCAGAGGCTAACCAGCACTTTACTAAAGAAATTGACGATGAGGCAAACAGCTACTTCCAGCGGATCTACAACCACCCGCCCCATCCCACCATGTCTGTGGATGAGGTGAGTTCCCTTCTGCAGCTGCTGCATCACCTGCACAAGGACTTGCTGCAGAGTTGAGAGCAGTTACTGCTTCAGGTGTTACTTCTACAGGCTAGGGACAGAGTAGCTGGAGAGCAGCCAGGCAGAGAGGGACCTGGGGGGAACTGGTTGACAGCTGACTGAACATGAGCCAGCAGTGTGCCCAGCTGGCCAAGAGGGCCAATGGCATCCTGGCCTGCATAGCCAACTGGACCAGGGCAGTCTTTCTGCCCCTGTACTCAGCACTGGTTAGGCCACACCTTGAGTCCTGTGTCCAGTTCTGGGCCCCTCAGTTTAAGAAAGATGTTGAGGTGCTTAAACGTGTCCAGAGAAGGGCACCAAGGCTGGTGAGGGGGCTGGGCACAGCCCTGTGAGGAGAGGCTGAGGGAGCTGGGGGTGTNGCTGCATGTTAGGAAGAAGTTCTTCACAGAGAGAGATTTGCATTGCAATGGGCTGCCCAGGGAGGTGGAGTCATCATCCCTGAGGTGTTTAAAAGGAGGCTGGATGAGGCACTTGGTGCCATGGCTTAGTTAATTAGAAGGTGTTGGGTGATAGGTTGGATTTGATGATCTCAGAGGTCTTTTCCAACCTGGTTAATTCTGTGATGAAATATAAGAGAGGAAGAGACTTGCACACCAAACTGAGCTCTGCACCCGATGCACCTGAGATGGGACCTGGACAAGCTGGAGGAGTGGGAATGCTTGACTTCATGAAGTTCAACAAGGCCAAGTGTGAGGTCTTGCACCTGGGTTGAGGCAGCTCCTGATACCAGTCCAGGCTGGAGATGAAGGGCTGGAAAGCAGCACTGAGGGGAAGGACTTGGGGGTGCTGGTGGGTGCAAAGCTGGAGATGAGCTAGCACTGAGTGCTGCCAGCACAGCCCCAGCCCTGTCCTTGGTTGGTCCCAGGAGTTTGAACTGAACGACTGAGCTTGAGAGTGGAGAGAATGGAGAAATGTTTGACACTGAGGGTGGGGAGAGCCTGGTCCTGGTTGTCCAGGGAGGGGAGAGCTGCCCCATGGCTGGCACCATTGCACTGAGGTTGTTTGGAGCTGTGAGCAATGTGCTCTGGTTGGAGATGTCCCTGCTGAGTGCAGGGGGTTGGTTTGGATGAACTTGAAAGGCCACTTCCAACAAGGTTGTTCTGTGCTTTGCTTTAAATGGTGCTTTTCTAAGCCGTGACACTTTCAGAGTAAACTTGCAGCTCTTCATCACATTCAGCTTTGAATTCTGTGGCCTTGCAGATGTTACATACCTAATTAACACTCCTAAAATGATGCTAAGTGGGAAGAACTCAGTGTGGAGTAGAAGCTGGTGAGCTCAGATGAGTGCTGAAGCCTGCCTTGAAGCAGTCTGCATCCAGGATTCTTCACTTGAATGTCATTATCTGGTATCTAAAACTGGGTACAACATCTAAGTGTTTAAAGGTGTCCTGAACTGTACCGTCTGAGCTTGGATAATTGTTTTGGTTAGTCTCTACCAGAGTAGTTATCTCTGAAGT
>VWYK01035859.1:6025-16850 GCA_013399775.1 Semnornis frantzii
CTGTCTGGGCTGCATGCGCACACTGCAGGCTCAGGTCTTTTACAACCGAAAGAATTCTCTGATTTCTCTACAGTTGTTGGTGATACCAGTAAAGACATTTGGCCAGATTACTGTAATAAAGGAGGGAAATTATTCCTAAGTGGCATACTATGCTTCTTTTTTTGATGTGGGCCAGGTGATGGTTGTGGTTCTCTTTGGACATGACTCAGTCACCAGACATCTGAAGCTACAGTGCAAAAGAAGGGGCACAGGTGTTTGAGATCTAGTAGGCTGATGGGCTTCAGGACTGTGCCTTCCTCATGTCTGCTTGTGGCACTACTGTGAATAAATCAGCAAACCTGGAGTTTCTCTGAATGACTGTGGGTGGCCTGAATGACTGTGGGTGGAGACTGAACTGTTGCTATCTTGAGGGATGTGCTGAATAAAATCAGTTGGTTTCATAGTTGTGCCTCTTACAAGGCCTCTTATAAGCTAAAACACGATTTTGGTGTTGCATAAGCTGGACAGCTCTTTCAGGGAGAGCTGCCCCTTCCAAAGCCAAGAAGCATGTGCAGGTTTTGAGGGGACATTATTTATTTGTCCAAGTGGAATTAAAACCCTTTATGTCCAACTTTAAATAAACTTCTAAAAAAGCTTCTGAACAACTAACTGGGCGAGTGGGAGCTTTTATAAAAGACTGTATCTATAAAAAGTCTTATTTATCTGAGGTGATAAAAGAAAAGCTGAGTAGAAAAGCTTAATACTCCACTGTATCATTTTCATAGTATAGTAGCTGGCTGTAAATTTAATGGAACTTCTCCAGCATTAAACTGGAAAAACAAAATGGAGAAAAATGTTATTTTGAATTCAATGAGGAAATAAGATCAGGAGTTAGTCTGTTTATTTTGATAATACAGTAAATACTTCAGGAACTGCTATTTTGTGATTAGGTTAGAAAAATCAGCAAGACTGTTTGTACAGAAATAGCATTGATGAAAAACTCACTCCTCAGTGAATTTTCCAAAGGCTGACAGAGGGATCATTCCTACTAATAGCTCTTCATGTTAACAAACACTGTGCCATAGGACGTGTTATAAATGTTATCTGTACAATCGAGGAAGAACAAATACTTTGTTGTAAAAGGACTTTTTTGTGTTTGTGAAGTGGCATACTTCTACTGCCTCATAACTGACTTTTAGTTTTTAACTTTTTTTTTTTTGCCTGTTTTAAGATATTGCCATTTTTCTTTCCACATAAACTTCTCAACTTCCATAGCAAAAAAAAAAGCCACAACAAACAACAACAAAAACCCAACACCCTAGATAAAAAACTAAGCCTCTCCTTTTTTTTTTTTCCCATGAAATCACTTTGTAAACTCTTTCAAAAACTGCCAATATAGAAATTTCTCCAGATGTCTTGTTATTTCTTAGTAATTAAATTGTAGTCTCTGAGCTGTCTTTTTCTTAACTAAGTTTACAGGAAATGCCTCTTCATCTTTGTCTAGCACAAGGATGGGATGCTGGGAATACAGTTGTTTTTATTGATTCGTCAGAATTTATAAATTCCTTTCAAAATAAATTTAGTTAGGTCTTTTGAGCTTTCCTGAACTGATGAAAACAATAATAATCTGAAAAGATACTTTTAGGGCATTTTGTGACTATGTAAGATTCAGTATAGTATCTGCTGTAGAAATGTGTTCTCTGTGGAACCCAGATATTCTTTGTAATACCCATTTATAAATAATGTCATTCCTATATTCCTTAATTTTATGAAATGTGTCTCATTGCAAGATCTCAAAAACTGCATGCTCTGTTTACAGGAATGCTAATTGGAAGTATCTTCCTCCCAAAATATATGCAATCCGACACCAAAAAGCCAGATAATAACCAGAACTGATCTCTTGGGTGAGTAAGAGAACCAGTCCCAGCAATGTGCTGGGAAGTGGTGCTTCTAGCCTCTCTAGTATCTCTATTTAGGAACTCTTAGTGGTGGCTTTGAGGGAGGCCTTGGACGTCAGAGCAGCACGCAGAGCAAGACACCCTTTTGGTAACTACCTACAGGAAGATGAGCTGCATGTGGCTTTTTGCTTCCCAGCAGACACATCTTACCCAAGCACAGTATCCAGGCAGGCAGCCCATGCCATTGGGAGGGCAAAGTAAGTCTGGCACTGTACTCTTATGTTCCTGCAGCTGTACCTGCCACTGTACCTGCCTGAGGACTCAGTGCCAAGGCTTTCTCCACAGCAGAGATCTCAGAGCATCCTCAGTGTCAGGCACAGCAGCAGAAAGTACAGTCCACAGGCCACCCACAAACCATTGCCATTCTCCTCTGCAGGTAAGGCAGTGGATTGCCTGGCTTTTGGTACTTGCCACCCAGCCTTTGCAAGGCCAGTGATGAAACCAGCTTCACAGGATGGGAACTGTTCATATCACCTTCGTTGGGCTGCATTTAGCCAAAGGTTTCAGGGTTTGTGTTCCAAGAGCTTGACATGTATTTCATGTTGTGTGCTGGAGACAAGTTCAAACTTCCAATACTCTTGACTAGTATCTCAGCCAATCAAATGTGGCAAGATGCAAAGAGAAAGCAGTTTCCCTTTCCTTAAGACATGATTTGACATAGAAACATTACAGAGAACCCAGGGCAGCAGATTTCCAGCATGGTGTCCGACTCACTGGGCTAGAGATGCATCTTAACACCCACCCTTGTGTTTCCATGTCTATTTAGATATGTCTTAATAAGTCCCACAAGAAAGTACTTCCCATGTTAGAATCATAGAATGGTTTAGTTGGAAGGGACCTCAAAGATCATCTAGTTCCAACCCCCCACCATAGGCAGGGACACCTCCCACTAGAACAGGTCACTCAAGGCCTCATCCAACCTGGCCTTGAACACCTCCAGGGAGGGAGCATCCACCATTCCCCTGGGCAACCTGTTCCATTGTCTCACCACCCTCACTGCAGAGAACTGCCTCCTAACATCCAGTCTAAATCTAAATCTTAATCTAAATAATAATCTACATGCTTGTCATTAAGTTAGACTGCTGACAAATTAAAAGCTTTGAAAGAATTCCGTTGTACAACTTAGAATTAATTTTGAGCTTGTACTGGGATTTCCCAACAGAATTTTCTCCCTCCTGGACAACATCATGTTTTCCTATAGGTGTGCACCAGTCCTTCCTGTTGGAGAGGCTCCACTTTTTCATTAAGTGCCTACATAGTCAAATTAACTGGAAATCGAGAGCCTCAATACTTTTTATACCAAATCTATAACTTCTTTCTGCCCAAATAAAAACAGTTCTGCAGCAGTGACCTCCTGATTTGTTTGGCTGAATGTTTTTAGTTTATGCAGCTGCATCAATCACAAAGTGCTTCTTAGTCATGCAAAGAAGTTCAGTGTCTGCTTTGCATTAAAAAACTACATCCACATCAGATACTAAACTGCTGTACATTCAGTGCACTGTTCTTCTCTAATGCAGTGATTACAGCATTATTTTTCTGGTTTTGCTAGTGAAATTGGGAGGTCAACATTTGTATCAGTATTGGTTGATGCTTATTTTTATCCAACTACTGCTTTTCAATATACGCATTGCTCATATTAAAAGTACATCCTTTTCCTGGATCACTGAAACTCTAACATGGATTACAGCACAATTTACAACGTGATGCCCATTTACTGTTTTTTCACTGTTGTTGCATACCATTTTAAATGATTGTAAGATTATTGAGTATCGCAGCTATTCAGATTTTATTTTCTCTTAAAATGCTGCAGTAGCATTCTTCTTGTTTTCCACTTGGGAATT
This sequence comes from Semnornis frantzii, assembly GCA_013399775.1. Lineage (NCBI taxonomy): Eukaryota > Metazoa > Chordata > Aves > Piciformes > Ramphastidae > Semnornis > Semnornis frantzii. Next base: position 9,804 of record VWYK01035859.1, read on the forward strand.
CAAAGACTTGGAATCTATGATTTAAATATGAGTCATGTCCATTACGAACTATTGAATGTATTAGGAACACAGATGTTTATTGCCATAAATTATTGACATCATTTTGGGCTGAACTTTGTTATAACCTTGAAACAAGCGAGCTCACAGAGAATATGAATCGATGCAGAGCTTTTTTCTGTAGTTCTGGGATATCTTTCTCTAAGAAAAGCTGCAGAAGTATTTTAAAAAGCAGAGCTTTAAGCTTAAAATTATGCGAGGAATAAACCAGAAAATGTCTCACATCTCTGATAAGAACTAAAATGAGTTCATCTGTATTTCAAAAACCACAATTCCAAATAGTTTTCTGTTTTAGTGTGTTTATCAGAGAAGAAAGATGGTCTGAATAGGCTATTGTTAGTAACAAGCTTTGCTTCATCAAGTCAATAAATAGTTGAGTTGTTATATCATGTAGTTTCAGTTAATGAATTGTGCATCTGTTCAAGCCTTGACAGACTGAGGGTGCCTGTTCAGATACTGCAAACATTTCTTAGCTCACCATTTCACTTTTCAAGAAAGAAATTAAATGTAACATCAGTTGCTAAAGGGGAGAAATCAACATAAGAGGGTAATTAGGGATATTTAGCAGTCTAGCTTGTCGAAAAAATGCAAAACAAATACCAAAAACAAATCTTCCCAAGTTAACGGTTTTCTTTAACATAGTAACTATTCAAACTTAACTCTTAAAAGTGCATTCATTTGAATGGCACAATCAAGCAGATGTCAGGAGATAATAGTCGCTTTTGATCTCTTGATCCATGTATACAAACGTCTTTGAAATTGGGTGGAAATCCAGCATGAATCAAAGACAGCCTGTTTTCTGAACAAGAGAGACTAATCTGGAAAAGGTCAGGCAGAGAAAATGGATACATACATAAATCAGTACCATACGAAAAAATTACATCTTTCTCTAAATGAACTTTTCCAAGGTTATTTTCCCTGTTTTATTATGCTTTAATGAAAGTGAAATATAATGCACAAAATATAATGCACAAAATATTGTGGGTGTAGCTTTTTACTTCCTGGCTTTGACATTTCTGGCAGGCTATTACTAATAAGTATTTGTGAGCATTAATGGTCTTAAGCGGTCTAGAAATTGCCACCAAGAGGTAGGTAGACACAGAGTTACAATTAGCATAGTATTTAAAAATACCAGTGGAAGCTATTTTAGCTGCAGCTTTAATTTCAACCTCTGTCCCTGGACTTGCGACGTCTTGGGGTGGGGTGGAGCAGTGAATGATTGGTGGGCAGCAGCAATACCATTGAGGGGATAGGTCAGGGCTTCAGGACTGTGGGCTTTGTGAGACTGTGGAGGAAGCCGCTGCTGGACATCTGCCAGTGAGGTGGGTTTGAGTTTCTGTATGCAGGCCCATAGTGGGGAAATAACCCAAACTGAACAATGGAAAAATGTGAAGAGGGAACAGCACCATGATAAATGATAGTAAATACTCAAGGTAGTAAATGCTCAAGGTCTTGTAATGACAGGACAAGGGGCAATGGGTTTAAACTGGCAGAGGGGAGATTTAGACTGGATGCTAGGAGGAAGTTCTTTACAGTGAGGGTGGTGAGGCACTGGAAGAGGTTGCCCAGGGAGGTTGTGGATGTTCCCTCCCTGGAGGTGTTCAAGGCCAGGTTGGAGGAGGCCTTGAGTGAGCTGTACTAGTGGGAGGTGTTCTTGCCTATGGCAGGGGCTTGGAACTAGATGACCCTTGAGGTCCCTTCCAACCTTACCATTCTATGATTCTATACCTAAACAAATAATGACCTTTATTTTACTTGGTCTCGTCTTGCTCTCAGCAAATGAACACAGATGTTATGTTTTGGGGTACAAGCCTTTTAATGTATTTTCATGTAAAGAAAACATATGACCAACTGTTATGAATGTATTTATTCACAGCTCTAAAATCTTTTTTAAAATGTTATGGATATGCTACTTTGCATCATGTTTCTAGGTATGTTACTCTAGTAACTATTACCTTAATACTGAAGGGCACCAAGTCCACATGGTCCTGCCCAGCCACATTGCCAAGATACTGACATACAGAGGTGTGCCACAAGGCCTCTCACTGTTGCCCCAATCCCTGTATTTCTGCTGCTTTATAGTGAGAATATTTCTGAATTATAGAGATCATTGCTATGCTGTCTAGTGGCTAAAAACATCCTAGCAATGATTTCACACTCATAAGGCCATTTTCAGCATAGCAGCAGGAATATTCAATAAGATTGCTATGATCTAGAGTGCTTTGTTTACGATCTGTCATTATTAGAAGGAATGTCCTCCAAAAGTATTTTTTTTAAAAAGTAACTCAAAAATTTCATATTATTTATTTGATCCAAAAATTTCACACATATTCATGCTTTAGAACAATCCTCACTATCAGTACAGACCAGGGCATGAGCTGATAGAAAGTAGTCCTGTGGAAAAGGACTTGGGGGACCTGATGGAGGAGAAGCTGACCACGAGCATACAGTGTGAGCTTGCAGCCCAGAAGGCAAATTGTATCCTGGGCTGCATCAAAAGATGAGCTGCCAGCAGATCCAGAGAGCTGATTCTACCACTTTGCTCTGCTCTGGTGAGACCTAACCTAGAGTACTGTCGTCAGGTCTGGAGCCCTCAATATAGGAAGGACAGGGACCTGATGGAGCAGGTCCAGAGGAGAGCCACAAAAATGATCAGGGGTTGGAGAACTTCTATGAAGACAGGCTGAGGGAGCTGGGATTGTTCAGTCTGGAGAAGAGGAGGCTCCAAGGAAACCTAATAGCAGCCTTCCAGCACCTGAAGGGGGCCTACAAGAAGGCTGGAGAGACTGTTTACAAAGGCCTGTGGTGACAGGACAAGGGGCAATGGCTTCAAAGTAGAGAAGAGCAGATTTAGATTTGGTGTTAGGAACAGGTTCTTTACCATGAGGGTAACAGAACACTGGAAAAGGTTGCCCAGGGAGGTGCTTGGGGCCCCACCCCTGGAGATATTCAAGGTGAGGCTCTGGGCAACCTGATCTAGTTGAGGATTCCCTGCTTACTGCGGAGGGGTTGGACTAGATGACCTTTGGAGGTCCCTTCCAGCCCAGACCATTTATGATTCTATGATTCTATAAGGCAATCAAAAGGACAATCTTTTCTTTAGCTAGCATTCTGGAAAAGCAGCTGCCAGAATCTGAGTTTACAATTACATGTGTTCGAATGAGAAAGAAATGTCACAAAGGCCCAGATAGAGAGGGACTCAGGTCTGCAGGAACGCAACCTGACTTTCCCAGCTCAGAGGCAGAAATTGACGCTCACCTCACTGTCCTATACACCTGAGGGAAAGAGTCTGGCAGCAGGCTGTGGGATCTACAACAGCCAGGGCGGGAAGCAAAAGGAGGCAGAGAAAATACTAACACAAGGGTTGCATCTGAAGTTCCCTCACTCTGTCCCTGGGTTTCAGGCACCTATGAGAGAGATTTACAGCTCTGAAGTCCCTCTTAGCCACTTGAGTTGCTGCTTGTGTATGAATAGCTTGTTTTTTAAGAAGTCTAGCAGTAGTGATGCTGTTCCTTTCCTTTTATGAACTGCAAGTGATGGGCATCACCCCACAGGGGAGTTCATTCGAATGATTTTGGAGCAACAGTAGGCCCACAAACTCTGCTTTGTGTTGAGCAAAGTGGTGTTAGTACAGGCTAGGCATTGTGTAACAATTCCTCATCTACAAAGGATTTCAGGCATCTGAACAACTAGTTTGGGAATGCCTAAACACACCAGTGAAACAAAATAACTGCTGAGACACTCATGCAAGATAAGAAGGCCTCTGGGAACATGCATTAGAAGTACTTTAGGTGCCTAAATAACTTTACTGATGACAGCTTAGGTGCCTTTCAGGTATGCATACCTGAGGCAGAATTTTTGTGACTCACTCACTTGAATGCAGGCCTCTAAATTCTGCTTGAGCTATGCCACAGGCACCTAAAGACTTTTGGAATTGTTTCCTAAATTACTTGAATTTATAAAAATGTCTTGTTTCAAAAATATGGCAAAGATTCAAATGGTTTCTCATTTTGCTATGTAAATGAGTACGAGGTGATGTTTTAAAAATTTCTACATTGCTTCATATTCTTAACATAATTACTAGGACAGGATTTAATTTCATCCAGCACTTCCAAAGCTTGCATTTAATTTGATCACAGCTATGCTATGTGTCAAACAACATGAACATTTTAACCCAGTATCTCAGGACTTCTTCAGTTTCTTTGCCAACCTCTTTTTTTTCTAAATGCAATTCTGAGACCACGTTACCTCAGAATATTGTTTCAGATAGCATCTAGGCACACTTTGCATTTTATATATTACCTTTATACTTTAGTCACCAGGCAAGCACCTTCAGTTTCTATAAACGTTGGTAAAATTCTCCATGGCAATAGGAATTTAATTCTAACATGGAAGGCACCTCTGAGTGAACGTGCTGCTTTATAAAATTTGAAAGGTAGCTTTCATTTTTGTCCCAAGTGAAGTTATTTCACTAAGACTTGCAACTGTAACTTGGAGCTGGCAGATTAAATGATCCTGCTAAAAAAGAGTGAAAGACAAAAGGTTGATCATCCAAGTACAGCAAGGCTCTGCTGTCTAAAAAGTCTCACACTAGTTAATGGAGAATATAAACCTGTTGCCCCAGTCTAAGATTTTACCTAATTTACGTAACAGTCCAGTTTAATAAATCCTGTATGGTCTTGTGCTTTATGGGTATCTGGTTGGTGGCTGTAGTTATAGACAGTGATTTATTGCTATTAATGCCACATCCTTTTGGATGTGTGTATAACATTACTTGCTGTAGAAGTTGTTCTGCTTCTAGACATGCACAACAGAAAATATTAGCTGTACTACATCTTCCCCTAGCTCAAATATCAGTTGTTTGTTGTTCTATGGTAGTCTTTGTGGTCTTTTTTATTGGTGTATAAAGCAATGTATAAGCAATGAAGAGGGAGCACATCCAAGTTTGCATGCTGCTGAATGTTTCAGGGACAGGAGACTCTCAGAGATGGGCAAAATCTCACTCATTCCTGTCACTGTCCTACAGCTGGCACGCTGTGGTTCAGGTATCACAACATGGTGCTTCTGTACTTACATCAATTATTCAGTAGCCAACACTTCAGGTGCCTTAGGCTCTCACTGAACCTTGTGCTACATATGACACGTTGAACTGAACACGTTGGTAGTTGCACACCTGCTATAGCAGAAGCAGTGCTTGGTGAGAAGAGCATCTCTAGGGATGGCTTTCATGTGCCTCTCTGTGTAAGAAGAGATTAAATCCTGCACACTCACAGGATCAGTATGTGCTGAGATACTGCATGATCTCGGTGTCTCATCAAGACATTCTTTTAAGTAGATGTCATAGAATCTGGGCTGAACGCTTCCTTCACATTTGTAATTCTCCACTGGGAAGAGAAGCAGGGCCAGATGATCTATTCTGCAGACTAAAGATCTATCTATCTCTTTCTGTCCTCTCAGAGCTGAGCTTACCATTCCACTCCAATATTAGGTATTTTGGCATCATCTCACACTGGTGTGATACATCCCAATTAAACCTATATTTTCTTATTCTTCAAGCCAAACTCTGTTTTCCACTTCCAGCATTTCTCACTTTTCCATTGTCTTTTCTCCAAGGCTTCTTGGCTGTAAGGAGGTCACATTAAAGAATCTGTGTTCTTGATGTAGATACAGATCTAATGCCAGGATTCCAGGAATCGTACGAAGATGATCTCAGGCAGCAAGAGAGAGACCGTACATGATTCTACATTGCTCTGGGACTATATTTAAAGATGGCGAAACATCTACTTTTTCTACACATCTAGCAGGTGTCTCTTAGTACAATGAGGCTGCAGGAGGCTGTTTCAGGGAACTGGAGGACACAGCAGTCTTGTAGTTATTAAGAGCAATTGGATTACCTAGTAAAGCTAACGTGGCCGCTTCACGTTGTGTACCTGAGTGAGAGCTGAACATCTATTGCTGCGCATTTCTTTGAACATCACCTCCTTTCACATACATTTTACTACAAGTGATAGGCTATGTCCAATAAACATTACTCTCTCCATGAGATAACACATTACAAAGAGCAGTTGTGCTGAATCGTGCGATAAGGTCAGTAATCTAGAGTTTTAAGCTCTGTACTGCAAAATAGAAACCCACTGTTTACTGCTTCTGGTTGTTTTTGAAAATTTCCTCCTCTCTACATGTGTACTGATCATTTTACTGCTATTTATTTTCTAAAAAATTCTGCGGGCCCAACTCTCAGCGATTTCTTGAATATTTCAGTATCACTTCACTGAAGTGAGACATGTATTGGAATGATGCTGTTGTCACCGCACCATACACTAGTAATTCATATGTATGCAAGTAAAAAATAGTACTGTATGAGTTTGGCTCAAGGTCTTTTATGATAAAAGAAGCTATTGCAGAAAACATTGCTTCAAAGAAACGCTGAGCAAGTTTGAGATTGCCGCAGCATTCTGGCAAATAAAAGGAGATCTTTAAGAACAAAGCAGCTTTTCTCTCTCACTCAATAGCATTGCTTATTCTTATGACTGCCCCAGCCTGGTTTTAACACCAGTGTGACAGTGTTTGCTGTCTTCACTTGAAATGCTTTCCCTAGCTGAAGGAAAAAATTGCTTATATTTCCTGTGATCTTATCCTGTGAGGACATTGGAAAGAGCTGTGCTTTCCCAGCTTACTAGGAAACACAATGTTGATGATTATGCCATTTCTATTTCACCATACACTGAATTTAAAAAATGCTACTATATTGACAAAAGCAGCCAACAGTAATAATATTGAAAATACAGCTGTAAAGCTGCAACTTGGAGAGGCACCTGGGAATATTGGTTGATAGTCTACTGAATATGTCAGCAGTGTGTCCACCTGGCCAAGGGGGACAATGCCATGCTGGCATCTACTGGAAAAACTGTGGCCAGCAGGAACGGAGAGGTGATCATCCCTCTGAACTCAGCACTGGTGGGGCCACGTCTTGAATATTATGTCCAGTTC
>VWYK01035862.1:0-28619 GCA_013399775.1 Semnornis frantzii
ACAGCAATCACTGCAAAGCCTGAACACTGAATCTCCAGTGCCCAACAAATACTGCCTTTAGGTGCTTGCTATGCATTTTACAGCAAGGGCCAGATGCTTGATATCTAGTACGTGAGTTTAGATAAATTAGTTCCTTCCTTGGCCAATTTTCTGACATCAGCTCATCCTGAATTTATATTTTGCTTTAAAAGGTCACAATTATATACAAAAAACCCAACACAACCCAAGCCCCACACTGAGAAACCAACCCTGCAAAGCAAACACTGAGACCTGCCCTTCCTGTTCCTGGCAGGCTGAAATGGATGCCCTGGAAAGATTTCTGAGCTAGGTCCTTGCAGGTTTTATGGGATGCTGCAATCTTCCCCAGTGTGCTGTGCCAGGCCCATGGGGTGTGCCTGCTTATTGAGGAGCAGCTCAAGGTGTGGGTGCAGAAGTGCATCTGAGGAAGTTCTTCCTCCCTGTCCAAATGGTTGCAGCTTTAATTCCTCAGAGGTGTGCAGTGCAGGCATTTGTTCATTTCATCCTCCAGAGCAGTCTCAAGGAGAAGGGCTTAGGGGTGTCAGCTGCTGCCAAACTCCCCAGGAGCCAGCAGTGGTGCTGGCAGCCCAGAGGCAGCTGTGTGCTGGCTGCAGCCAGAGCAGGGAGAGCAGCAGCACAGGGAGGGGATTCTGCTCTGCTCTGACCTCACCTGCAGCACTGCCTCCAGTTCTGGTGTCCCCAGCAACAGAAGAACCTGGAGCTCAGCCTCATCCAGCCTGGCCTTGAACACCTCCAGGCAGGGGGCAGCCACTACCTCCCTGGGCAACCTGTGCCATTGTCTCCCCACCCTCACCTGAAAGAATTTCTTTCTAATCTCCAGTCTCAATCTGTCCTCCTCAATCTTCAATCCATTGCCTCTTGTCCTATCACCCCCAGCCCTTGTCAGAAGTCCCTCCCAAGCTCTTCTGGATCCCATTCAGGTACTGGAAGGCTGCTCTGAGGTCTCCCTGGAGCCTTCTCCAGGCTGAACAGCCACAACTCCCAGCCTGTGCTGACAGGGGAGGTTCTCCAGCTTCTCATCATCTTCGTGGCCTCCTCTGGACCCTCTCCAGCAGCTCCAGGTCCTTTTTCTGCTTGGGGCACCAGAATTGGACACAGAATCTAAAGATCAGGAACCTGCATTGCAGAAACACCAAACTGATTGTGGTTTTTAGCTTGGTTTGGATCTGCTGCCATTTCAGTTGGAAGCAAACAACGACAGCAAGAAGCAAGCAAAGTGGGAGTGCTTCTGTGTAACTCTCTGAGCTCACACTTAGCAGCAGGACATCCATCCCAGGGATCTCAAGAGCTGGCAGGAATGCAAATGTTACTGCAACACTTTTCAGGAAGAGCAGCACTGTGCATATGGATTGAATTGCAGAGAATTATTGCTTTGGGTTTGCAACCATTTCTCTTTAAAGACACCAGAACTCCTCTCACCCTGTCCCCTCGGTTTGGAGGAGCAATGCTCCCATGCTGCCAGCCACCTCCTTGTGCTCTGGGAGCTCCTCCTCTCATTTCTGCTTCATCTGTCAACATGTTTTGGGCTTCCCCCCCAGTGCTCTGTGTCGCTGGGGAGCAATATGGAAGGCAGGAGATGAAAAGCAGCTGAAAACCACTTTGTCTTAGGAGGAAGGGATAGACTTTTACCAACTCTGCTCACAAAGAGCACACTCCAGAACCCTGGGACTGACAATGAGCATTGGAAATTTCGTCCCAGTGGTGTTTTCCATCTGATAAAAGCACTGAGCTTCTGAAACTGGGGGCTTTCAGCACTGCTGCTCAGCCATTCCTCTTGCCTCCAAAACAGCAGATTTCAAAGGGCAGCTGAAATGGTTTGGTGGCTTAGCAGGAGATGCTGCCTGAACGTGCCAGGCTGGATGCCTTCTGCACAGGTAAGCTGCACATGAGCTGCCTGGTCCCTCCTGAATTACTTTGCTTTTGCAGCTTAAAGTGACTGACAGCAGCACAAGGGCTAAGTGTTACAAGAGAGCAGAGACTGCCTTCAGAAACTGCTGCCTGCTGCAGCAGCAGGAAAAGGAAAGCTTCCCAGGCAAGCAGTAATTGCTCACAGGAGAAGGCATTCCCAAGTCTCTGGTGCTGAGGACAGAAAATAGGCAACGTGGAAAACATTGCAGTGGGCTGAATGCCTTCCACAACCACCTTCACACCAGCCCTGCTGGGCCCAGGGGAAGGCTTTCCACAGCACTCTCCTTCCTAGATGTGTTTGGAGTTTTCCCCCTGGCTTTTTATAATATTTTCTTTCACATCATTCTGCAGCAGGAGCTTCATCCATGACACAGGGAGCAGACAAAGCACCAACACCCAGCTTGCAGAGGCATCCAATTTGACAGGGCAAAGTAGCAAAATGTGGGCTCTGCTGCAGGCTGTGGTGCACAGCTCACTGCTCCACAGCTTGGTTGCTTTCCCTATTTTTAGCCATCTCTGGGACTTTCTTAGAGTTGTGGTTTCTGTCTTGTTTTTATTTATTTATTTTTAAATACTTTTCCACATCACTCTGCATCAGGAGCTTCATTCAGGACACAGTGAGCAGACAGCACCAGCACCCAGCTTGCAAAGGCATCCAATCTGTATTGAGAAAGTGATTAAAGGAGATGACATGCAAGGAGTTCCTTTTGCCTTGCTGTTTGCTGCAGGGGTGCTGAACATCTTTACTCTGTCAAATCAAGAAACTGACTTCTTAGCCTACCTTCAGAAATAGACTTAAATTTTGACTCAGAAGGATCAGTTGCTTTGTAATGATTGCCTTGGCTCTCTCATTCCATTATCTGCAATTCCTCCTTAGCAGCTCAGGCTTCTGCCTTTAAGGCATTCTCTAACTCATCCCATTTCTATGCCTTTCACTACAGCTAAAGGTTTGTTCTTCCTGAAGGATCCTCATTTCAACAGCAAGGTTCCATTGAAATGGTAACCTAAGTTAGATTCCATTCAAGCCCAAAAGATTTCCATCAGAAGCAAAGATTAAGATGGAAAAGATTCCTCCTGAATCCATCCTCACCTGAGGACCAAAGGCAGCAGCTGCTACACTGCACCCAGCAATGCTGCTGCTGCTTGCAGTGAGGGATGGATCTGTCTGCAGCCCTAANTGCAGCCCAGCACACAGTTGCTGTCTGGGCTGCACTCACACTGCAGCCTCATCTTGAGCTTTTCCTCACCCCACACCTCCAGGGCCTGTTCCTCAGGGCTGTTCTCAGCCATTCCCCACCCAGCCTGGAGCTGTGCTTGGCATTGTGCTTACCCAGGTGCAGGACCTTGCACTTGGCCTTGTTGAATGTCATGAGGTTGGCCTGGGCACAGCTCTGCAGCCTGTGCAGGTCCCTCTGCATGGATCCCTGCCCTCTAGCAAGAGACTGTGCCACACAGCTTGGTGCCAGCTGCACACTTGCTGAGGCTGCACTGATTCCTCAGCCCATGGCACTGGCAAAGATGTCAAACAGCACTGGTGCCAGCCCTGACCCCTGAGGGACACCACTTGGCACTGGTCTGCAGGTGGACATTGTGCCCTTGATCTGGGAGGTTCTGTCCAAACTGAGTGATTCTGTGATACATTCTCTGCCTTCCCACTCTCTGCTCCTCCTCCCCCAGACACCAGCCCATCAGGCAGGGGACTGCTCTCTCCTGCTCACAACAGACCTGGCAGATGTCTGGATGTGCAAATTTGTCATTTCCCCCCAGCAGCCAGGGGTTGGGATCTCTTCTCTTTCGAGTTTGGATTTTTTTTTTTGTTTTTTATTGCTAGAGGGAAAGGTTTTATTTCAAATGCCTCTGAGATGCTGGAATGCTGCTTCCCAGCAGATTTTCTGTGGCCTGAGGGCCTCAGTGTAGGATTTGCAGGAGAAAGCTTTCTTTGAAGCACTCTGTCTTCTTGCTTTAAGAAGAACATATTTCTTGTGTCTTTGTCTTGCAGCAAAGTAGATTACAGCCAGGCAGCTAGGTACTTGGAAAAAGAATTGATTGGATTTCTGTGTTGCATTGATTATTCCCATGTATACCACCATTAGTCATACCCAGGAATTTCCTTGCTGGGAAAGGGCAGGACAGGCTGGTTTAGAAGTGCTCTGCAGCTGTTCTGAATTACACTGGGATAAGAACTGTGAACCCTTCCAGTTTTTAGCTGTTTGAAGGTTTAGCTTTTAGCCTAAGCCCCTACCCAAAGCCAGCCTCAGCTCTCTGCTGGAGTGGTTCACTCTTTGCTAAGGAAAATGATCATAAACCCCAAACCTCTGGAAACAAAGAGGAGCCAGAGCAGTGCCAGGCCAGCGAGGCTAGCAGGGAGCTTTCAGGTGTGCACATTGTGAGGTGGTACCAACCCAAAGGGTCAGCAGCTGGCATCAGCACCAGGACTGGCAGTGCTTTCCAGCTGCCTTTCAGGCACTCACTAGCAAGAGCTGCAGTTTTCCACCTGGCAGCAGAAATAATCCCACCAGCCCCAGCTGAAAGGTGTGAGGTGTGCTCGAGGACAAAGGATTTTTCTCATCAGTTTTTCCTTCATACACTTTTGTATCAAATTTTGCCTCCCTTGCCCATTTCTCCTGCTCTTCTACCCCTCCTCAACCCCCATGTTCCATAACTTTATTAACATTTCCCCTATGCCATCACAAAAACTCTTTGTGTCTCCTGAAGACAGGAATGCTTCAGTGCTTCTGTTCCTCAGGCTCTTTCCATCCCTTCTGTCCTTTCCTTCCCCAGCCCACTGCAGGTTTTAGTGCAGGGCAGAAAAAGGCTTTCCCCTGTGTTCTGTACGTGCCCAGTGTCTCTCTTTCTCATCCTGGTTCCATTAGGCACAGCTGTTTCCTGCACACAGCACGGTGGGCACAAGCTCCTTCCCTAAATGAGTGAAGGGCTGTGACTCCTCAGCTTGCCAGTGTGGCACAAAGAGCAGCTGTGGCACAGTGCACTCCTGTCTGCAAGAACTGCAGAGTCAGTAGGAAATACATTAGACAGGAGAAGAAGAATTACAAATCCCAGAGGATCTTGGTTTCTCCTGAAGTTCAACTGAAACCTCCTGGGGTCTAGTTTGTGCCCATTGCCCCTGGTCCTGTCACAGCCACCACTGAAGAGAGCCCAACCCCATCCTCATGACCTCCCATCCCTTGGGTATTGATCAGCATTGCTCAGATCCCTTCTGGGGCTGCTCTTCTCCAGGCTCTCACAGAGATGCTCCAGGTCCTCAGCATCTTTGTAGCCTCTCAGACTCTATCCAGCAGTTGCCTCTCTCTCTTGAGCTGGGGAGCCCAGAACTGGCCACCATGCTCCAGGTGCAGCCTCACCAAGTCTCTGGCTGGGAAGAGGTGGAAGATACTAAAGAGTGGTCTGATGTCCACCACAGAGAGCTGCAGTGAGAACTTGGTGAGACTCCCAGCAGCGACAGCAGCCAACGCTGAGGCAGCAGGACCCCAGTGCAGAGCTCCCTGACTCTGTTCCAGTGCCTGGCTGTCAGCACACACAGCAGGAGGGAGCAGTGGCTCTGAGCCCTGCTATGTGCAGGCTCAGCTCTGTGTTTTCCTCCTTTATTAACCTCCATTTCCTAGCTGAATTCAGTATGGCTCAGCACTGCTGCTGGCAACAGCTTCAGCTCCAGTAGCTCTTCAATCTGGTGCTGAAAACGTCAATCTTGTGACATCCACCGAGGCAAAACGTGAGCTCTGCTGCAGGCTGTGGTGCACAGCTCACTGCTCCACAGCTTGGTTGCTTTCCTTATTTTTAGCCATCTCTGAGACTTTCTTAGAGTTGTGGTTTCTGTTTGGTTTGTTTGTTTGGTTTTGGTTTTTAAATACTTTTCCACATCACTCTGCATCAGGAGCTTCATTCAGGACACAGTGAGCAGACAGCACCAGCACCCAGCTTGCAAAGGCATCCAATCTGTATTGAGAAAGTGATTAAAGGAGATGACATGCAAGGAGTTCCTTTTGCCTTGCTGTTTGCTGCAGGGGTGCTGAACATCTTTACTCTGTTAAATCAAGAAACTGACTTCTTAGCCTACCTTCAGAAATAGACTTAAATTTTGACTCAGAAGGATCAGTTGCTTTGTAATGATTGCCTTGGCTCTCTCATTCCATTATCTGCAATTCCTCCTCAGCAGCTCAGGCTTCTGCCTTTAAGGCATTCTCTAACTCATCCCATTTCTATGCCTTTCACTACAGCTAAAGGTTTGTTCTTCCTGAAGGATCCTCATTTCAACAGCAAGGTTCCATTGAAATGGTAACCTAAGTTAGATTCCATTCAAGCCCAAAAGATTTCCATCAGAAGCAAAGATTAAGATGGAAAAGATTCCTCCTGAATCCATCCTCACCTGAGGACCAAAGGCAGCAGCTGCTACACTGCACCCAGCAATGCTGCTGCTGCTTGCAGTGAGGGATGGATCTGTCTGCAGCCCTAAGAGCAGATAGGAGAAAACCCTTTTAGCTCTTTTCTCCTCCTAAAAATAGTCAACACTAAAACCATCCAAGTAGAGATAAAGAACCTGAGCTACCCTTAGAGCTGATGGCTTCCTGGAAGAAGGAAACTGTCCTGTCAAGATGAAATATTTCAGCTCTCAGAGCCTGATTTAAATGAAGATTTAAATAAAGATTCCATTTGCATGGTAGCCTAAGTTAGATTCCATTCAAGCCCAAACGATTTCCATCAGAAGCAGAGATGAAGGTGGAAAGTATCCCACCCGAATCCATGCCCAGCTGGCACCCTGCAGGCAGCAGGCTGAGGCTGTGCAGCTCTCTCTTGCTCTGATGCTTTGGTGCTTTCCCATGGTTTTGTTCATTGCTGTGGCTCAGTGTGAAAGGGGTTGGACACCGTCCCCTTGGGTGCTGTCTGCAGATGTTTTGTCCTTTCCCTTGAGCCTGTGGGACCTGTGTGGGTCAGTGCTGCTGGCAGTGACTGTACAGCAAGCTGCAGAGGCAGGAACCGAGCTGGCAGTCAGTTGGAGCTGCCCCTCCTGCACCTACTCTGCAGACCCCACAGGGCCCAGGCAGGATAATGGCCTCCTGTTGCTGGACACTGCTGTCCTGGTGCCATGCAAGTGCAAAACAAATGTGAAGGACAACATCTTAGAAAGCCATCAGGGAACTGAGCCTGCCCCTGGTAAATGCTTCATCAAAAAGCATTTTGCTGTTTCCTCAGGTAGGGAGCTGAAGGCTGCCTGAGGCAATGCCACTTGGAGATGAGAGCAGAAATGCAGCTCCAGCACTTAGCATGCCCAGAGAGACCTTAGAGCTGTTAGCCCTTGGGCAGCTCATGTGCCAAACAACTCCTTTTGCTCTCTAGCTTCAACCCCAGCAGCCTCCAGTAACTCTGCTCCTTGCAGCTGGGCTGTGACCTCTTCCTTTCTGTTTTCAATCTTCCTTTTGGCCTTCATCTTCCTGTGCAGTTCTCCCTCATAATGCAGCAAACAGTGCTGTAGGCAATATTTGTTGTTTAGTAGCTTCTCCACCTTACCTGCTGAATGCTTTTGAGCCAAACTATGTATTTTTTCCTTTTAAAGAAAAAAAATCCACTTATACTATTGAAATGTATGTATCTACTGAAATAGATCCTCTGCATCAGCCTTCTGCCTCTGGTAGCAGAAGGAGGATTAGGAAACAAAACACACCCAGAGAAAACTAACAACCTCCCTTTTGGTAAAACAGACCAATCCAACCCAGTCCCCCAACAACCAACCAAACCAAAGCAAGCCAAGCCAAGCCAAGCCAAGCCAAGCCAAGCCAACACAACCCAACACAACCCAACACAACCCAACCTAAACCAAGCCAAACCAAACCAACCCAAACCAACACAACCCAACCCAAACCAAGCCAACCCAAGCCAACCCAAAACAAGAGAGGAGAGATTGTCAGGAAACTGCTTGTGCCTTGTTGGCCTTGCCTGCCCCAGCTGAAGGGCTGATGAGAGCCCTTCTTGTCCTCCTTGACCCTGCTGAATGTGGCTCTCCAGAGAAGAGAGGGACATTAGCAGTCTGAAGGTTGGTGACCTCACCACACTGACTGTTCTCTAAGCTTCACTCTGCCCTTGCTGAGTTCTTGTTAGGATCTGTGACCTCATTCCAACCCTCCTCATGCCACTCCAGGCTGTTGAAGTTGCTCCTTCATGCTGCCTTTATTAATCTGATGCCTGCTGTTGGCCTGGAAAGGGGAGGTGGAGAAGGGTTGGGCAAAAAGGTACAAAGCAACCTATAGATTTTAGGCAACAGGGACAGAAGCAGCCCAAATCTAGATGATGAGAGCTGGACACCTGCAGGATGTCTTTCTCTCTGCTTAAGCAAGGATGCACCATTCCATCTGAAGCAATTCCATCTGGTGCCCAACCAGAAAAGCATCAAAGAGCAGATTGAGGCAGGCTGCCCTTTTTCATCATTCAGCATCTTGCTTTGCTCTTTTGCTTAGTACCAGCTAAGCTTTTGAAGACTAAGGCCAAACCAGGAAAGATTTCAGGATACTGAGCAAATTAGGAGTAACTGGAGGACCATGTTTGCAGTCTGAGGCAGCTATCACAGCCCACACTTTGCCAAGATTCCCCTCTTGGGCAGATGAAAAGGAACCCAGCATGCCTGCTGCCTGCAGCACAAGAGGAGGCCAGTCCCTTGGGTGTGCACAGTCCTTTAGCTGTTAAAAGGTCAAAGCACCCAAATGGCTACTGGCAGCCAGTGGAGATCATGTGGCAGCAGTGCAGTGGGCTGCAGAAAGGCACAGCTCTTCCTCAGAAGAGCAGCCAGGCTTGAGGCAGGCAGACTTTACTCCAGCTTTAGTTTCCAGATGGCTAAAAGTCAAGCAGAGACTGTGCAATGACCTGACCTTGTGAAGGCAGTGCCTGCAGGCAGAGGATGAGCATGGTCAGGTGTCAGCAGGGATCTCTGGGGTACAGGGTGAGGTCAAAATAGAGCAGAGCAACACCTCTGGAGAGCTGCTCCTTGGGCATCAAAGCACATCTCCCCATTTAGAGTAGAACAGCAAAGAGCAGACCCACATCTGGTCCCTGAGCTGGGTGACTGCATTGGGTAGCTTCCCTTCCAGCCAGCTGGGCATCATTCCCCTCTGCACCAGAGCAGGTTTCTCTGTGCACTGACCTCTTCCAGCCCCTAGACTTCCATTTTGCAAGAGCAGGCAAGGAGGGAGAGCAGAAGAAAAGCAGCTTGGTTACTCCTTGTAAAGACAGACAGAGAACCAAATGACCTCCAGTTCTGTGTCATCCAGCTAACATCCAGCCATGAAGACTGATTTTATGGTTCCCTGATTTCCTGGTGCCTCTGATGATATCCTCTGCCCCTCATTGCCAACTTGACCTTCTGCATGTTCTTTATCTCAGCAGATTCCTTCCCCTTCTCCTCTTCCTCGCATCCTTTATCCAGTTGTCAGAATGACTTCTCCTCAGTTATTCAATTATTAAAGTTCTGTCTCCATCCTGGAGTCCCTCTTCTCTGAGCAATGCCTGCTTCTTCCTCCTCTTGCCTCTTCTGCTGTGATTTCTATCCAGAAAACCTATTCCTCAGTATTCTGAAGCAGCTTCCATTCTGGAAAGAATTGTTCACTTCTTTTCTATTCAATACTTTCAGCCTTGTTCTTTTGGGAAAAGAAGGTGGGGGGAAAGGTACTGAGAGTAGAGCTGCTGAGGAATGGGGGAAAGACCAGAACAGCTGAGAGACAGAATGCTCAGCAGTGCCCTGAAAGGCAGGATGAGTCCAGTGCTGTGTCCAGTTCCGGGCCCCTCCATTCAAGAGAGATGTTGAGGTGCTGGAAGGTGTCCAGAGAAGGGCAAGCAAGGCTGGGGAGGGGCCTGGAGCACAGCCCTGTGAGGAGAGGCTGAGGGAGCTGGGGGTGTGCAGCCTGCACAAGAGGAGGCTCAGGGCAGAGCTCATTGCTCTCTGCAGCTCCCTGAAGGGAGGTTGTAGCCAGCTGGGGTTGGGCTCTGCTGCCAGGCACCCAGGGACAGAACAAGAGGACACAGCCTCAAGCTGTGCCAGGGCAGGTTCAGACTGGATGTTAGGAGGAAGTTGTTGCCAGAGAGAGTGATTGGCATTGGAATGGGCTGCCCAGGGAGATGGTGGAGTGCCCATCCCTGGAGGTGTTTCAGAGGAGGCTGCAAGAGGCACTCAGTGCCATGGGTTAGCTAATGAGAAGGGTTAGCTGAGAAGTTGGGCTGTGATTCTCTCCCTCCACATTCTCACTCCAGGGAGCTGCAAGTGACATCTCAGTAAAGCAGAACAGCTCTGAGGGTGACTTTCTCAAACAGATTTCCCAGCAGAGTAAGTGCATCGGTTCTGTTCTAGCAAACCTTGAAAGTAAAAAAAAGTTAACATGAATTTATGAGACTAATTAATTTGGCTTTGCAGATCATTCAAATAGCTCCAAATGGAAGCTAATTTCCTAGAATCCCATTGAAGCAAAGACAGTTTCTTGTTTGGAGTACTGTGAGCATGGTGAGGCACTGGAATGGGCTGCCCAGGGAGGCTGTGGAAACCTCATCCTTGTAGTTGTTTAGGACCAGGCTGGATGAGGCTTTGAGCAACCTGCTCAGGAAGGAGGTGCCCCTGCCCGTGGCAGGGCAGTTGGCACTGTGGCTCTATGAACTCGTCCCCCCCAGCAGAAGGAAGGTGGATCAGAGCCAAGCAGACAGCTTGGCTTGTGCCTGCTCCCAGCCCTGCAGAGCTCTGTGAGTGATGCTCTGCAACACAGAGTCCTCTGGTGTGGAGGTTTAAGCTGTTCTGCAGCAGGCATCGGTGGGGTGGATCTGTGATTTTTTTTTTTTTTCCCTGTCAGCTTTGCTGTGAATGAAGCTGTAAAGGAGTCTTTCTCCTCTCTAGGAAGCTGCCCTGGGAGCTGGTGAGGCTGCCTGATGTATGGCCTCGTTCGACCAGCCTGGCTCTGCCTCCGGAGAGCGGAAAGTATGAGAGGCAAACCCGAGGAGTGGTCTGGACTTCCCCTCTCACAGAAAGGACATTTTTCAGGTAAGATAAATTTTCCTATATTGCCCTATAAATCATAAGCAACGAAACTCTGTGGTTTTATTCCTGGAGATGTTTGTAAATCAGTGATTTTAACTCTCCAACCAGCTCTGCTGACTGCTGGGCTTCCTGATGCAGCCAGACCCTGAGGAAATTACAGGATGCTGCCCCAGTTTACACAGATGAAGTTAATTAATTCCAACACAATTCAAACAGGATAGTTGTGCATGTCTGCCAAATAAATCTCCAGCAACTACCTTTCCAGCCCCTCCCTCCCTAACCCCTACTCCCCATCCCAACTTTCCTCTCTGTTATTTACTTTTCTGTGGCTCTTCAGTCCTGCATTTGGTATCCTACCCCAAACAGAAATCCATTCAGCCATTGACAATCTATCACAGCAGTTCTCAGCCTGCAGCAAGGCTGAGACCAACAGGAGAGAGGCTGGGGGGCAGGATGCACTCCAGGGTCACAAAAAATAAAGAAAAAAAAAGGTGGGGGGCAAAGAAACTCCTGTTCCTTTGCTTAGAATGAGGTGGATGTATCTGGGAGCAGGCTTCAAAAGATACTGCCCCAGCCTTCAGGATCTGCTGCCTGTGCACAATCAATCCAAGCCACTTCCCAGCTTCATTTGTGCAGGTCCAGAGCTGTAGACCCTGCAGCTGGTCTCTTTTTCTTGGCATTTCTCCTTGCCAAGATCTTCTCCTCCCTTGTATGACATGGGTGGGACCTCTCTCCTCACCCTTTCCTTCCCCGCCTGGATGACCTGAGGTTGCCCAATCCATTCAAGAGAGCCATGGCTGAAATGTAAGAGGGAATGGCCTCAAGTGGCACCAGGAGAGGTTTAGATTGGGCATGAGGGAAAATTTCTTCACTGCAAGGGTGTCACAACAGGCTGCCCAGGGAGGCTGTGTTCAAGGTGTTCAAGGCCAGGTGGGATGAGGCCTTGAGCATCCTGGGCTGGTGGGAGGTGTCCCTGAGTGGCAGGGGGTTGGGGCTGGGTGGTCTTTGAGGTCCCTTCCAACCCAATCTGTAGCAGTGGGAGCCAAAAGCAGTGCACATTGGGACCAGCTGTGAGCACTCCCAGTTTGTGTGAGGGCAAAGTCCTGCCCCTAGGTCAGGGCATTGCTTGGGATCAGCACAGGCTGGGGCATGAAGGGGTTGAGAGTAGCCCTCATGAGAGGGACTTGGGGGTACTGGTGAGTGACAGCCCACAGGGCTGGTGTGGCACTACAGAGAAGCTACCAGCTCCTCCTGATCTCTGAGTGCAACAAGCAGGCACAGAAGGCAGAGGAGAAAGGGCTGCTGCTGATGCTAAGGACTTAAGGATGCAAGGCAGCTTCAAAAGGCCTGCTCTAATTTTATTCTGATTTTGGTTAAAATTCAGAGTTCTAGGGCAAATCCACTGTGCTTATTTATATGATACCAAAAAAACTCCCACCCCCCCCCAAAGTAATTCTGAAGAGCATTCAGGACTCTATAAAACATCTCCAGTGCAATGCCTCAAGGTGCCATGCTAAATATTTGCACTTCTACCCAGCATTTATTAGAGACACAATTACAGAATCACAGAATTAGGCAGGTTGGAAAACACCTCTGAGATCACTGAGCCCAACCTCTCACCTAACCCTTCTGATTAACTAACCCCTGGCACCAAGGGCCTCATGCAGCCTCCTCTTTAACACCTCCAGGGATGGGCACTCCACCACCTCCCTGGGCTGCCCATTCCAATGCCAATCACTCTTTCCACAAAGAATTTCCTCCCAAATTCTCCTAATTCTCACCACTTGCACCTTAGCTTCTCACTGTGCTAAGAATAAATCTATCTCTGCACTAAATATGGTGTCAAACACAGAAGGAAAAAGAAAAGCAAGCTGGAGAATTTTACAGCCCCTGGATGTGATTGGTGTCCTTTTCATTCACTCCCTCTCCAAAATGATAAAAGAAATGAAATGAGAAAAATTAAAAAGAAAATAGGATAAAAAAATGAATAAATAAGAAATCATTGAAGGTATTTAGAAGAATAAAGGAATAAATATTTTTTTGCCTGCTTCCATATTTTTCACTCAAAATAGAACTAAAAAATGCATTTCCATGAAACAAGAGGTTGGGCTCACACCAACTGAGCAGCACAGATGTGCTGCTGCAGCAGCCCAGCTGCTGCTCTCTTTGGTAGCTCAGCAGCCACTGTGCAGCTCGCTGGGAGGGAGGGTTGAGCTGGGAGGGAATGTGTGGGAACAACTCCTTTCACTGGGTGCAGGCTTCAGCATTTTCTGTGTGGCTCATGCTAAAGCTCACTTGTGAGTGTTGTTTTGGATGCCAACCAATGCAGATTTCAGACAGAGCTTTGCATGCAGTTGTCTCAAATTGAGGCACTAATAAAAGGCTGTAACAGCTACCAGGAGACAAATCCAGCCCTTTGCTCACTTCTTAGAGTCCTTCTGCAGATAAGTGGCAGAGGAGGAGATGCAGCTGTAGCAGTTCTGTGAATGGGAGCAAAGGAGTGGTGCAATGGCTGCTGAGTCCTGGAGTGGCAGGCTGGAAGGGACCCCAAGGATCATCTGCTCCAACCTTCCTAGGTGGCAGTGGAGTTGAAACAAGCTGGCCCAGAAGTCTGGCAAACTGAGGCTTCAAAATGCCCAATGGAGGGGACTCCACTGCTTCCCCTGGGAGATGATCCCAGTGTCCAACTGGGAAACATTTCCTTTTAGAGCCCAATGGAACCTCCACAGCAGCAACTTGTCCACATCACCCCTTGCCCTTTGCTTGGGACTCAGAATCACAACAACACCCAGGCTGGCATAGCCCCTCAGGAGCACCAAGCCCAACCTAGAACCCTACTCAACAGGATTCACCTTAAACCACAGCCCCAAGCACCACATCCAAACCACCCTGAAACACAGCCAGGCTGGGGGACTCCACCACCTCCCTGGGCAGCTCATCCCAGTGCCTGACTCCTTGTACAAAGGGAGTCTCCATCCTTCTGGTAGCCACCCTTGGTGGTCCACAGCAACAGGACCCTCTAGGAGAGTCTGTTGTGACAGGACAAAGGGTGATGGTTTGCAACTCATAGAGGGAGATTCAGACTGGAGAGAAGGAAGAAAACTGAGGGTGGTGAGACCCTGGCTCAGGGTGCCCAGGGAGGTGCTAGATGCCCCATGCCTGGAACCATTGCAGGTCAGGCTGTCTGAGGCTCTGAGCAGTCCCTGCTGGCTGTGTGGTGGCTGGACTGGATGGCCTTTAAAGCTGCCCTCCAACCCAAACCTGGTTCTCTGTGGGCCCTCTCAGCTGCCTGGTGGCCTACAAGAGAGGATTTCTTCTCCTTGCTTCCCTGCAGTGACTCCAGCCCTTGGCTGTACATCTGCCAGGCACCTGGCCCGGAACTGGGGAGGGTTCTGATTTCATTCTGTGTGCACACTGGAGGCTGAAAGCAAGGCTGAGCTGCACTGCCTACAGCTGGCCAGCAGACCACTTGTTCCCTTCCTGCTCTGTGAGGATGAGGTTGTTTGAGACATCCAGCCAGGCCCTGCCATCAAGTGCTCCAGGACTGGCAGGATACCAACCAGCCACAGCAGAGTTGCCTTTGCTGCTCTGGACATGCCCCTGCTCCCTGGAGCACTGGCACTGCTCTCAGCAGCAGCATCCTGACTGTTGCATGCCAGGAGACATCTAGAGAAAGGAAACAGTGATGTCACCAGGAAAGAATCCTGGGATCTAGCTTATCCCTGGAGACAGGCTTGCTGCTAATGGATGGGCTGCTTCCTCATCTCTGCTGAGAGGGCTGGCGTGGTTCAGCCTGCAGAAGAGAAGGCTTAGGGGAGACCTTACCTCCACTCACCAGGACATAAGGGTGGCTACTAGGATGGAGACTCCCTTTGTGCAAGGAGTCCCATGGCAAAGGCAAGGGCTGATGGGGACAAATTACTGCTGGGGAGGTTCCCATTGGACCCCAGAGGGAAATGTTTCCTCATGAGCACCGTTGGACATGGGAATCACCTCCCAGGGGAGCAGTGCACTGGGCAGTGTGAAGCCTCAGCTTGCCAGGCTGCTGGGCCAGCTCACTGCAACTGCACCATCACCTGGAGAGCTTGGAGCAGCTGATCCTTGGAATTCCCAGGTTGGCACCCTGGGGTTCTGTGGAATGGATGCTGCAGGCTCTGATTAAAGAGGAAGTGCTGCTGCCTTGTTTTAAAACTCTTTGTGGTGGTGCCATAACTGCAGCTCGATGTGCAGTTACAACAACAGCTCTGCTCCCAGAGGGCTTTCCTTGCTCTGCTCACCCTCTCTTCAAGCCCACAAAGTCAGGAAAGGAGCTGAGCTCTCTGCTGCTGCTCTCTGCACTGTGTGCTTAGTTTGCAGTGAAAGATCCAAACAGGCCTTGGGTATAAAGAAAACCTTTGGCTTTAACCTTTTGAGATATTGAGAGCAGTGCAGATGTGGCAGTGAGGGCAGCCTTGGGCCAGCTCTTGTAGCCTATTACAGCTGCACAGCACAGACAACCTCTTCTGAAACTGCCAGGAGCTCTGAAGTGCTTCTTCAGGATGGGATGGGATGGGATGGGATGGGATGGGAGGGGAGGGGATGGGATGGGATGGGATGGGATGGTTCTGTACCATCCCCAGTGCAGGACTGCTCTCTGCCAGCACAGGCTGGTGAGACTCAGTCATCAAAGTCAGTCCTGTGTGCACCTCCAGCTCAGGGGCTGAGGCAGACCCAGCCCATCTGGATGCTATTGCAGAGCTCAGATGTCTGCCAGCTTACCCTGGCCATGCCCAAACCACTCTGCTTTTATTTGGGGTTTATTTTAGGTCTGGCCTTTGTCTCTAGGTGGGAGTTAGGTTCCAAATGCCTTTGAGGATTCGTGCCCAAGATTTTCTCTCTAGTGCAGCCACTAAAGCATCAACAGGAAATTTTTCATCCTCTGGGCTGGACATTGTGAGTCAAGATCAGCTCTATAAGAGCTAAAGAAGGGCAGAGGGTTCCAAAGGCTGGAAAACTTTCTGTTGGAAACAGCAGTTTGTCATCCCCACAGCTGGAGCAAAGCTGGGCAAACAAGGTACCTGCATCACAACAACTGGCACTGTGCTGCCAAGCCAAAGCACAGCTGCCCACAGCTGCCCACATTCACCCAGAGGGAAGCTTTGGGGATGCAGGCTGGAGTCAGAGCAGAAGCCTGCAGCATGGAGCTCCTTGTCCCAGGGAAGTGTCCTACCTGACTGGCTACCTAAGCACAGGTGCTGGGATCTCACCCATTCACCCTGCACCTCTGCTCCTCCCTGGGCTTTGGCATCCTTTCCCCTCTCCTCCTTTCCCCTCTCCTCTTTGGCAGGCCTTGGGCATACACAGAACCAGAACTCGAGAACTTCTGCAGGACAGGAAAACCACTTCCTACCCACTGCTGTTTCTGCTGCTGAGCTGCTCTTTGGGGGGAGCTTCAGTGACCTCCTCCTGCCTTTGCCATATGATCCACACTTGTCTGTGCATCACCAACAGCCATTGTCAGGCTGCATGGTTTTGATTTAGGACAAAGATGTTCTTCTGGAAAAAAAAAATCATCATTAACTCAAAGTATAGGAGAGGAAAAATAAAAAGCAAACAAATAATCTGTGTTTAGTTGATTATTTGCCTTCCAAAGACTTTATGAGAGCAGAAAGCACTCATGTCCATGCTATTTATAGATATAAAAGAAGATGAAACACAATTGTGTTTATCTCAAATGGGATGGCTGGCATGGGGCTGAGGGGAGAGGCACAACACACACAGAGACTGCCTCACAACCCAGCACCTACATCTGAACCACACAGGCACACTGCAGGAGCTTTCAGAGCTGCAGGTATGTGGGGAGAACAAATATTTATTTATATATACATATTTTTTACAGTCAAAGTATTGCCTAGTTCAGATGTCTGTAAAAAGAACAGCCAACTTCTCATGGCTATTTTGGATTCCTTTGGAGCTTTCCAAGTTTTGCGTATTCTGTCAATATTTATGCAACTCTTCCTCCCCCACAGATGTTAAATTAGGTTTCTCCAAAGGATGCAGGTTCCAATATTGCTAAAATATCCACAATTTTATGGGGCAAAGGAAGGAGGAAGATGAAATGCTGCAAGCACTGATTTGAAAGAGTAGGATTTTGTCCCCGGGCCAAGTGACATCATCCAACAATAAGAGCTCAGATCTTCAAACTGATACAACAAAGCAATTTTGCAGTTGGGACAAGTGATGGCCAGAACTGAGGAGACCTCAGGACACTCTGTGTTTGCTGCCTTGAAAGCTCACTCATAAATATCCCAGCGGCAGCTCCTGGATGCTGAAATGCCACTGGCAGCTAAGGGAGAGCTGACCACCCAACTCTGCCTCTTCAGACAAGAGCTTGGGGACAAGAGCTTCCCTCTCCAAAGTTCATCAGGAAAACAAGAGGAAATAGGAAGTTGAGCAGCAGCTGCCTTAGAGCCTCTGCTGGCTTCTGGGCACTTGTTGGCAATGGTCTCAGTGGCACTGGTGGCAGTCTCTGGTCACAGACCCTTGGAGGGACATTTGGTAATGAGTGTGATAATCATTGTACCTTACGACAGCTTGGAGTCTCCCAGCCTGGAAATTTCTGGTTGTTGCTTCCCCTTCAATGGGAAAATAGATTAGGAAAAGGTAGCAGAGGACAACCTGCTCCACCTTCATGTCTCAAACACAAAGTTGACTGTGACAGAGGCTTGCTCTTAAAAGCATCAGTGAGGTAAGTGCTTTGCTCAGGCCTTCTGTGTCAGGTGGCTCACAGAGGCACAGAGAAGGCTCAGGATCTTTCCTCTTTGCACCTGCTTTGTATGTTTGTACCCATCTCACACAGCTGAAGACTTTTCTTAGTCCTCTTTGTTTTCGGAATTAAACCGCCCTGCCCCAACCTGAGCAGCTCCTCACAGACACTGCTTTTGGAATCTCTGACCTTTCCTGTTCTTCTGGTGCTTAGGCTGGATGAGACATCAGGCAGGGCTGAGCCTCTTAAGGTGGATGAGATATAGGTGGAGATGAGACCCTTACAGAAGTGGTTGAGATATAGGTGGAGATGAGCCCCTTAAGGTGGTTGAGATATAGGTGGAGATGAGACCCTTACAGTGCTTGAGATACAGGTGGAGATGAGACCCTTACAGTGCTTGTGATACAGGTGGAGATGAGAGCCTTAAAGTGGTTGAGATATAGGTGGAGATGAGCCCCTTAAGGTGGTTGAGATATAGGTGGAGATGAGCCCCTTAAAGTGGTTGAGATATAGGTGGAGATGAGCCCCTTAAAGTGGTTGAGATATAGGTGGAGATGAGCCCCTTAAGGTGGTTGAGATGCAGGTAGCCAAAGCAGCAGAAGGGGAGCAGCCTGCACATGTCACTCTCTCTAACACAGCCCTGGGATGCTTCTCCCTTTCTCAGCACCACAGCCCTGGTGCCCTGGCCTCGACTGCTCCATATTTGTCTGCTGTAAGCCCAGGGTGCTGCTCAGCAGCCCTGTTGCACACCCTTCACTCTGTTCAGGCAGTTGACTGCTCCTGCATCAGTGAAAAACTTCACGTTCAAACTGCATCTCTGGAGTTTTGTTTGGCTTTTTTCCCCCCACCCCCAAACCATTTCCTCACTTTGCTAATTTCTGAATCCCAGTCCTGTGGGACTCACCCCATGCATGCAGCTGTAACAGGCAAGCTTTTATCATCCATCACATTGGCCAATGGACCTTTAGAGCACACTTCCAGCCTGGCAAAAGCTCTAGTACCACTTCCACACCAATGCAGGCCATGCTCAGAGGGAACCAGTGAGGAGAAAGGAGTTGTGCATGCAAGTGTGGTGAGGATGCAGGAGCTGCTGCTGGGCTCACCCTCTTTTAGCTAACTGGAGCTGGTGTCATGGTGAGCTTGGGTTTGGAACCAGGAGAGTTTATCAACCTCTCTCATTGTTCTGCCACCTGAGCTAGATGAACCTGCTCAGGGGGGTTGGAGCAGATGATCTCCAGAGGTCTCTTCCAACCCTGACCATTCCATGAAACCCAGCCTGTGTTCCTGAGCCTTCCTTGGATTGATACAACAGAGTTTATTGGATTTGTCTCTTCCTTTCCTCACATCCTCTGGCAGAAAGTTGTGTGGGAGTTGCCTGTCTGAAACCCAGACAGTTCTCAGTTGAGGACTCTATTTTCTGTTGGCTGCCAGCCCTTGAAGCCCTCCTAAGACATTATATGAATGTATTATAACTTGAATGCTTAAAGCACCAGGTTCAAAATTTATGTCTTCAACAGCATGAATGAAAAAAATCCATAGAATCCTAGAATGGCAGGGATAGGAAGAGACCTCTGGAGATCATCTAACCCAACCTTCTGGCAGGGTTTTAGCAGAGTTACTAAAACGGAACTATTCCTGGCTTAGGAGGCTTCAGACAAGAAGATCTTTGACTCTACACAGTTGTGTGTGACTTCATGAGAGACCTTTCCATAGCTTGTTCAACCCAGAAGTTCTACTCATCCCTCAGCTTTTCTTTTTGAGAGGTCAGCAGATCAAATACAGGGAATGGAAGCAGCCTGGGGAGGAGTTGGCTTCAAATATGTATGGAATATAAAATGTGCAATGGATGTGTCTGTGTGCGGAGGATAGTACAGACTGAGTCACAGAATCACAGAATCGACCAGGTTGGAAAAGACCTTCACAGGCCCACAGGATGTCCGGGGTTGGAAGGGACCCAAAGAGCTCATCCAGGCCAACCCCTGCCAGAGCAGGAGCAGACAATCCAGCTCAGGGCACACAGAACACATCCAGACAGGCCTGCAAAGGCTCCACACAAGGAGACTCCACAGCCTCTCTGGGCAGCCTGTGCCAGGGCTCTGGGACCCTTCCAGGCAAGAAGTTTCCCCTGTGCTGAGCTGGAACCTCTTGTGCTGCAGCTTCCATCCATTGCTCCTTGTCCTATCCCAGGCAGCAGTGAGCAGAGCCTGTGTGTGTCCCCCCCCCTCCTGACCCCCAGCCCTCAGAGAGTTAAAAACATTGATTAAATCCCCTCCCAGTCTTCTCTTCTCCAGACTAAGCAGCCCCAGGTCCCTCAGCCTCTCCTCACCAGCAGTGCTCAGTCCCCTCAGCATCCTCACAGCCCTCCCTTGGACTCTCTCCAGCAGGTCCCTGTCCCTCTGAAACTGAGAAGCCAGATAAGACCTTTGAGGTCATTGAGTCCAACCTATCACCCACCACCATCTGATCAACTAACCCATGGCACCAAGAGCCTCATCCAGTCTCTTTTTAAACACCTCCAGGGATGGCCACTCCACCACCTCCCTGGGCAGCCCATTCCAATGCCAATCACTCTTGCTGGCAAGAACTTCTTCCTAACACTCAGCCCGAACCTGCCCTGGCACAGCTTGAGGCTGTGTCCCCTCCTTCTGTCGCTGGGTGCCTGCTGGCTTCTCCCAGAGGCAGGCATTTACAGAAGGGCAGGGTAACACTCTGCAGCCAGGTATTCGGAAGTAAGAAATGGACAGGAACAGACATTTCCCCTCCATAGTTGTGGAAAAGGATTCAGGCTCTCCAGGCAGGCATTATTTCCTGGCATGGTACTCTGTGTCATTTGCTAATGTATAGGGGGGAAAAAAGAAGCAAAGCAAAGCAAGCAAAGCCGCTACTTCAAAAAGCCAGATGGGCCTGCCTGGGGTTTTAATGTCACTGCTTAGGGAGTGGCCCAAGAAATGCACTTAAGCAAGGGACTCATCCCCAGTTGTTTCATGGTTGTGTTATCTGAAGCAAAACCCAAATAAATACAACTATGCCAGCAACAAATCCTTTTCCCTCTCAGAACTTGGTGGGGTAGCAGTGCCAAATCCTGCAGTGATGTAAACTGGATGGATGCAAAGCAGATGTGACTTCATCTGCTGATTGCCATTGAAAGCCTTGCTTGGACCACATTGAGCTGCCTGGAGATGCAGGGAGAAGTGAAGTTCAGCTGAAGTTGAAGGAGTGTTTTCATTTCCCTCCACCAAAGATTTTCCTGTGCCACTGATGTGGGCAGACAAAAGGTAGGGATTCAGTACCAGGTCTCTGTAGGGCTCTGTCCTCTCCTTCAGACATGCAGTCCTCTATACACAGGGTATGGAGGTATTTGGAAGGATGTGGACTTGCTGGATGGGTGCAGAGGGTGGGCGTGAAAATGGGGTACTGGAGCACCTCTGCCACAAAGACAGGCAGAGGCAGCTGGGATTGTTCAGCCTGGAGAAGAGGAGGCTCTGGGGAGACCCAGTGATGGTCCTCCAGTAGCTGAAAGAGGCCTGAATGGACGTGAACACAAAACACAGCCCACGGCTGGACAGGTGGCACAGGTCACAGCACCCTGCCATTGGCAGCACTTATGTCTGCTTTTCTCTGCTCATCTGCTGTGCAGGACTTGGTTCCTTGTCTCTGCTCAGCCAGCTGTACCTTGCCAGTCACCCACGTGAGAAGTCATCCATTTATGGGCTCAGGTGGCACCAGGGGAGGGGTAGGTTGGATATTAAGATACATTTCTTGAAAGGGTGACCAGGCACTCTCCTGCCCCTCTACTCTGCCCTGCCAAGACCACATCTGGAGGACTGTGTCCAGTTCTGGCCTCCCCAGCTCGAGAGGGACTAGAGAGTGTCCCACAGAGCCTAAACGGGTGATGAAGGGACTGGGACACAGCTGATGGGGAAAGGCTGAAAGACCTGGGGCTGCTGACCCTACAGAACAGAAAGACTGAGAAGGGATCTGATCAGTGTTTGTAAGTATCTGAAGGGTCAGGGCAAGAAGAAGGGGCCAGGCTCTTTGAAGCAGTGACAGGACAAGGGGCAATGGGCACAAACTGGAACTCCGAAAGCTCCTCCTCAACACGAGTTAAAACTTGTTTGGTGTGAGGGAGCTGGAGCCTTGGAGCAGGCTGCCCAGGGAGGCTGGGGAGTCTCCTGCTCTGCAGACCTTCAAGGTGCAACCGGCTGCATCCCTGCCTGCGCTGCCCCGGGTGGTGCTGCACTGGCAGGGGCTGGGCTCAGAGATCTGCAGAGCTCCCTTCCAAGCCCTGCCTAGGTCCCATGCCAAGCCCTGCCGAGGTCCCATTCCGAGTCCTGCCGAGGTCCCATTCCAAGCCCTGCCGAACTCCCTTCCCAGCCTTGCCGTTCCGTGTCTGCGCCGCCCGCTGCAGCTGCCGCTGAGGGACAGCCTCTCGGAAATCCTCCGGGTGGCAGCACGGGCTCAGGTTTTGGGCTCGCATCTCGCTCAGGCTGTCAAATAAAGCACCTGAGAGCAGTGCACTGCTGAGAGAAATCTGCGAAACCGCTTGGCGTTCGGGTGCCCAAACGCCTCAGTACCCAACCCACTGCGCTGCCTGCTCCGGGGCTTGGAACAGCTTCGGTGCCTTCGGGCAGCCTTCGATCTTAAACATAAATAGGCTGAGGTGGCTGAAACATCACTGGTGCTCAGCCCTCTGCCCGGACGGGAGATGAGGCTTATAGGCTCCATGCACGGCTGGGCACAAACGCCTCAGCCCGTCTATGGGCTCCATGCAGAGCTGGGCACAAACACCTCAGCCTGTCTTTCCCAGCTCCAGAACATGGCTCTTTACTCACCCTAGGCTCTTGCAGGTGGGTTCAGAGTTGCTGCTACTGCCCGCACCGCAGACAAAGGTTCTGGCTGGGAGGGCACAAGGGGAACAGCACTGCATGAGGCTCAGAACCTCACTGCACTCCATGTGAGTTGCTAACCCCCTTTTAGACACTAGCTACTTGCCAACCTGGAGGGTCTGCTGCAGTTAATACTGTTTAAATATAATCCCAGCTAATTCAGTTTCAGCCAGCAGGAACAGAGAGGCTGAAAGGGTGCAGTGTCCTGCACTCTATTGTACAGAACTAATCCTACAGATTGCTTTGAGTGCTGCAAGAGAGCATTTTCCTCATCATTCTTTCTGATTATCACTAAGATGACATCATCTGTAAATAAGAAAAGCTACCTACAGCATCTGCACAGGATCAGAGGCTCACAGGACATCAGGGGTTGGAAGGGACCCAAAGAGCGCATCCAGGCCAAGCCCCCTGCCAGAGCAGCACCAGACAATCCAGCTCAGGGCACACCGAACACATCCAGACAGGCCTGCAAAGGCTCCAGGGAAGAAGACTCCACAACCTCTCTGGGCAGCCTGTGCCAGGGCTCTGGGACCCTTCCAGGCAAGACGTTGCCCTTGTGTTGAGCTGGAACCTCCTGTGCTGCAGCTTCCATCCATTGCTCCTTGTCCTATCCCAGGCAGCAGTGAGCAGAGTCGGCAGCCACCAACCATGATGCAAAGGGCTGGGAGCTCCCATTAGTAGACTTTTAACATCAAATCCTTTGGCATCCAAATCTTCCCAAGTTCTACTTAAATAACTTTCCAGTTAATCTGACAACCCAGAGACACAGAAGTGATGAATATTCCATCAAGAGTGTTATGAATTAGATGCTCCTGACTGCTCTACTTCTACTACCAGGGACCAAGTTGGTTACTTTTATGCTGGGGTCAAAGACCAAGCAAATTGGTTTGTTTCAAACACTGAAGAGATGTAAATCTGCAAGAGACTCACTTTTTCAGGCCTGCATGTGAATATCCCAGGCTGAGAAGCTCTTTGGCCCCATTGCTTTCAGGAAAACATCATCCCAGTTCCTTATCTCCAGATGCTTTTAAGAAAATGAGAGCTGGAAGCCATGCACTGACTTTTAAATTTAGCTTTTTTATAAGCTCATCCCACTGCAAAAGGGTTTGGAGCTGACAGATAACATTTAGCACCTAAAGCCTGCCTAGAGAACCATCAGCTGCTAGGGCAGTGAGCAAAGTTCAGCATTTCAAAGCCTCAGTAGCCCTGAAGGTTACCTTGGGCACAGCAGCGAGGAAAGCAAAGCCAGGGGCAGCCTCCTGCCCTACCTTAGAAGCTGTCTTTTAACAGAGCTCATCTCTATAAACTCTCTTAAAGATGGACAACAGCTGGGAAGACACAGCTTGATTTAAGATGGGAAGCACAAAATCAGGCAAGGCAGCTCATGTTCCAAGGCACTGCTAACATGGTAGATAAGGAGAAATCAGTAGATGTGAATATGCAGTTGGGGTTCTGAGGCACATTTGGCAACCTCTCACATGACTTAAACAGAAGACCAGGTTTGGGCTTTCACTTTTGGTTTTGTATGGTTGGTTGGGTTTTTTCTGTTTGGTTGGTTTGGTTTTGTTGGGGCTTTTTTGTTTGTTTGTTTGTTTGTTTTTTTTAAATTTAAAAACAGGTTCTAAATTTAAAAAAAAAAAAAAGAAAAAGAGAAAGAAAAATAAAATGTAAAAAATGAAGGAATTTAAGAAGAGAGCAATGTGGACAAGAGAAGGCTCTAGGGAGACCAAATAGCAGCCTGCCAGTGGCTGGAGTGGGCTACAAAAAGGCTGCAGAGGGACAGCTTGCAAAGGCCTGCAGGGACAGGGTGAGGGCAGTGGTTTGAAATGGGAGTGGAGCAGAAGGGACCAGTGGAACTCATCCAGTCCAAGCCTGCTGCTAAAGCAGGTTCTCCAAGATCAGGTTGCACAGAATTATGTCCAGGGGGGTTTTGAAAGCCTCCAGAGCAGACTCCAGAACCTCTCCAGGCAGCCTGCTCCAGTGCTCTGCCACCCTGAGAGGGAAGAAGTTTTCCCTTATGGTTAAGTGAGACCTGTCAGAAGGGACAAACTCATTCAAACACAGCACAAAGAGGGAGCTTTCAGAATCTTGTGACTAATGTTTAGTGCATCAAGGCCCAATTTTCTTTCTAAATGAATGCCCAAGTCCTCTGACAGTCAGGCTGACTTTCATTCAGAGGGATAAGGGACATTTGCCCAGCTGCTGCTGAAATGTCATCCCTTTTATTCCCTCAGCAGGATTTTCCTGCAAGGCTTCTTAAAGCAGAAATAATTATGAATTCCTCTTACTTGTTCTGCAGTGACATTTTTATTTTTCATTTCTCAGTCCTGCCTCCTGTGCAGCAGGTGCTTCACCTTCAGCTCCAGAGGATTGCCTAAAGGCTTTTTCATTTAACTGCTGCTGCATGCCTGTGCACAAATTGCCTGGCAGGGGTGGTGTGATGAGACCTACATCCTACAGCAGGAGGTTTGCCAGCCCCCAGCTCCTTGGAGCACACTGGATAAGGGTCCAGTTCTTGTAGAGTGATTGTGGAATGAGAGAATGGTTTGAGTTGGAATGGACCTCCAAAGCTCACCCAGTCCAATCCTCCTGCAGTCAGCAGGGACATTCTCATCTAGATCAGGTCCTCCAGAGCCACACTGAGCCTCACCTTGAATATCTCCAGGGATGGAGCCTCAACCACCTCTCTGGGCAGCCACATTCTGCTTCAGAGCAGTGCAGTTAGCTCAAGGTGTTAATAACAAGAAATGATTGATGGTGGAAATAAAGTGAAGTGGCATTGTCTGCTCTTTCCTTTGCAACCATCTGGACCCTCACACCTCCAAAATTATTTTAAAAAGAAATAGTCTGTACAGGTAGTTTGGAAACATCACTTGGGCACCTCCAAGACACACAAGGAGAATGCAGATGCATGAAGTAGTGCTACAAATCCTGCCTGCAGTCTTGATTCACAGAGTCCTAGAATGACTCAGGTTGGAAGGGACCTCAAAGCTCATCCACTTCCAATCCCTCTGCCATGGGCAGCGACACCTCCTACTGGAGCAGGTTGCTCAAGGCCTCATCCAACCTAGCCTTGAACACCTCCAGGGTGTCCAAAGCTTTCTCTGGCTGCAAAAATTGAGCTACTATGGATGCCCAATGAAGATTTCAGCTATTTCCCTGCAAACCTGTTCCTCACTAACAGACAAAATGTCTTTATTGCCCAGGAAGCTCTTGGTTCAACTCAGAATTCAGCCAGCTGTGTGCTGCTGTGCTCAGCATGGCTGCAGCACACCTGCAGAAGGGCAGGAGAGACCTTTTGGCCTCACAGTCTACCTCCACAATTCAGAAAGCTTCTCTAAAGCCATTTTCCTTTGGCCTCTCAGTATAATGATTTTGGGAGCCCTGCTCCTCCAGGCACCCACAAACATTGACAGAGAAATCTGCAGGATCTGTGTGATGGAGCCCAGAGTGGAGCTGCTTTAGATGTAGTTCTCTCTCTGGTTGCATCAGAGAATGCCCAGCCCAGGCTGACAGCCCCTAACAGCTATTCCCAGAGGGCACAGCCAGGGGCTGAAGCAATAAAAGGTCCTT
The DNA here is from genome assembly GCA_013399775.1 of Semnornis frantzii. Classification (NCBI taxonomy): domain Eukaryota; kingdom Metazoa; phylum Chordata; class Aves; order Piciformes; family Ramphastidae; genus Semnornis; species Semnornis frantzii. The sequence continues at coordinate 26,174 of VWYK01035862.1, forward strand.
TCCTCTGACTCGTTGCAGTGGCTGCACCAAGCCCCACCTTGGGCTGCATTCATGAGCACAGGAAGCCACAAGCCCCTCTGGTGCTGCTGCTGCTGGCACTGCCTCAGAGGGGGTCAGCCCAGCCCTCCCTCAGTGGATGCTGGACTTCCTGAGCAGATTAGGACCACGACTTCTAACTGTCCAGAGATCTGAACTGTCCAATTAGGCTTCAGAAAGTGCCAATTAGAAGGAGCTTCCTTTCAGCAGCCAGAACCCTTCTCGTTTCATTTCTCAGACCCCTAGCAGCAGTCATTACAAAGCTGCTTCATTTGATGTCCTTTCCCATCTTGTGCTCAATTTGTTCACCACATGCTGAGTTAGGCTCATGACTGCATTTGCCTTTTTTTTTTTCTTTAATGGGCAGTCTGATGCTCTGGTGGCTGCTTCTGATCATTTCCCACTATGATTAACTGTCATGGTGATCAGATGCAAGCCACACTGCTAGCCACATACCCTGTCCCTGGGCTGTGGGCCAGTGGTCCTTAACTGCCATCACATTCAGTGTCCATGACTGCCTGGATTTTCCCCCTCTGTTGTGCATGGAACTGATGCAAATCATTTCAGTCCCCTACTCTTGCTGCAAACTCTTCCAACATTCCCACATCTTTTAGCCTTGCAGTTCCCAGGGATGCACTCCCTCTGTTATCAGTGTGCCTTGGCATCTGTGCTGCTGGTGGACAGCTTCACAGCCCCTCCTTGCCTGGCAGTTGCTGTCCATGTCAGCATTCAGTAGATAAGAGCCTATCTTATCTACTGATAAGATATCCTGATTTCATAGAATCACAGAATGCCAGGGGCTGGAAGGGACCTCCAAAGCTCATCCAGTCCAACCCCTGCCAGAGCATCATCACCCAGAGCAGATCACACAGGAACACATCCAGATGGTTCTTGACTATCTGCAGAGAGGGCAATCCCACAATCTCCCTCTCTGGGAGGTGTCCCTGCCTATGGCAGGGGGTTGGAACTAGATGATCTTTGAGGTCCCTTCCAACCTTACCATTCTACGATTCGATTTTGTTTCTGTATTATCTTTAACTTGCATTATTTCTGCAAATATTTGTAATCTCTTGTAAATATCTGCTTGTATCTTGTGCTAAGCTGTGAATATGAAGCTTCATTCCTTAACTTCCAGCTGGCTGAGTCCAGTCTGGGTGAGTTCATAGTGTGGGGGGGCAGGTAACCCCCAGAACCACTACAGGGATGCTGCTCTACTTTGCCTTGCTGCCCATGGTGGAGTTGTTTGAGCCTTTCTGTCTCCTTGATCCAACCAAGCTGTAATTCTTAGGCTCTTATTTGTTCCCTACAGGCATTTAAAATATTTTTACAGGACTTAGGGCCTGTGTCTAAGGTCTTTGGACTGCTTTCCACACAGGGCTGCTGATGGTCTGCAAGAGTAGAAACTTCAACATCCCCACGGTCATTTTTTCAGCAGTACAGAGGGAGAGCAATGCTGGAGAAGGATGCCAGCAGCTTTTGAAGTCAACCTCACCCCTTCCTAGATGTTAATTTCCATACTTTCATTCCTTCCCATTTCTTTCCATAGAACTTGGTTGGCTTCATTCCAGCAGAGGAAAGCACAAGGAAAGAAAGATTGCTTCACCCTGGCAGACACACACTGCCAACAGGTACACAGCAGCTGTTCAATCTTAGCATCAAGATTAGGGCCACAGACACAAATCTCAGGCAGAGTGCTTATTGCAATGCTGCTCACAATGCCCTGACAACAATTTATTATAAATCCTTTCACAGCCAGCCCAGGGAAGATGAAGGCACTTTTGTTGTTGGTTTCAACAGATAATTCATTTTTCCCCTCTGAAAAAGGAGGTTGGAAATGAAGGTACAGAGATTCTTCAACTCCTTAGGCTTAAGTAATTATGGGGGGAACAAAGAAGCCAACACATTTTGCCTATCTTTAGAATATCCAACGAGTCCCAGCAACGTGTGTGACCTTCATGTGCAGCTTCTACCTTTCAGCAGGCTGGAGAAACACAAAGGAATTCAACAGCAGCATGGCTTGGCAAGCAGCTTGATCACCACTAGCATGAGTGGAACCTGCATTCTGTGCCCTGCAGTCTTCCCACCGACTTCAGCATCTCAGCACACAAACACCAAGTGGAGCATTTCCCTACCTGGGCTGGTGCCAAGAGATGTGTCCCATGTGAGCTCTCCTGGGTTCACCCACCAGCCCATCCTGCCACAGAGTCACAGAGCTCAACGTGAGGCTGCAGTGTGAGTGCAGCCCAGACAGCAACTGTGTGCTGGGCTGCAGCAAGAGCAGTGTGGGCAGCAGGGCAAGGGAGGGCATTCTGCCCCTTGGCTCTGCTCTCCTCAGACCCCAGCTGCAGTCTTGGGTGCAGTTCTGGAGCCCCCAGCACAGGAAGGACATGGAAGTGTTGGAGCCAGTGCA
>VWYK01035862.1:41678-77403 GCA_013399775.1 Semnornis frantzii
AAAAAAAAAAAAGCAAGTTGTATGCTCATCTGCTCTTTCTGTCCTGCTAGAACAGCTAATGTGGGCTAGAGAACAATGCAGCAGTTTGTGCTTTGCCCTGAGTGGCTGTAAGACTGCTCTGGTGAGAGGATCTGAAGTGATCATTCAGAATTCTCTATGTCATGGAGCCCAGATGGACAGCTTCTGCAGCCTGGCTGAGCTGCAGTGGGAGGTCCTGGTTGCACACTGGCAGGATGAAGACTCCCTTCCAGGGAAAATCATTATTTTGGCAAAGGGAACATTTTCCTGCAGGACAGCCTGGCTTTACCTTAAGCTTCTCGAGGTTTTCAGTCCTGCCCAATAACAATTTCAAGCAGCACTTTCAGATCCCACTCCTCTTTGCACTCAGCATTTGAGACCTTCCTCATCCTCTGCATCCAGGCACTGCAGAAGAGCTTACAATGAATTCCTTCACCAAATACCTTAGATCCACCCTCAGATGCTGTTATGGTACCCAAGGGGAGCCCAGGCAGCTGCAATCAAGCTGATGAATCATTTTAGCCAATAAATATCCAAGGTTCCTCACTGCCTTCTGGGAAATGATGAGGAATGCTGGACAAGGCTGCCCAGACCTCCGCAAGGAACTGATCAGAGGAGGCTGCTCCTGTGAAAGCTTGGCTGCCAGCCCACCTCTTTTGATGTACAGAATAAATCAGCTTCCAACAGAAGCCATCCCTTCTGCGGGCTGCTATGAGGTTCCTTGTGGTGCACCCCTACCTTCTCTCTGCTGACTGCCCTGTGAGTGAATTGAGAGTCCTCTCATGGCTGGACAGCAAGGTTGTGCTGGCTGCAGTGCCAGTGTAAGGGTATGGCTGCTGCTGCTCCAGAGCTGTGCTGTGAGTGAGGCAATCACTAATTTTGGCACCAGACAATGCTGGGATCCCTGAGGCTGGGAATCTCAGCAGTGTTGCAAGGTGAAATGTCCCTGACAGCTCCTGCTGGTGCAGCTCCTGAGGTCCCTGTCTCCAGCTGCATCTCACTGTCAGGCTGTTGGGCAGGATCTTTGGCAATAAGCAAGGGGTTTCTGTTAAAAAATGTTGCTGTTTCCTGGGAAAAATGAAGCTAAGGGATCTGATATTTTTCTAAAACTCTAACCCCCTCCCCCCACACATTTATTTTGTCCTTTTTCTGAGCTCCTACATGTAAAGCAATAAACTCTGGGAGTGGCAGTGCTAAGCTGCTCCAAACCCACTGAGGTCAGGACCTCTTGCACGGTTGCCCATACTGGAGATTCATTTCAGAATGCCCAAATCTACTCTCAAGGTATCCTCTCACATTCCTTTTCCCCTTTTCTCATTCACAATTTCCAGAGGGAAATTTCCCTGCTGCCCCCTGAACCAATGGCAGTTCCAAGTCCTTTTTTCCAATGGACTAGCAAGGTCCAAACAATGACTAAAAAAAAAAAAAAATCCAAACTCACTTGATCCTGGGACAGATGTCATAAGCAAGCTAAAAAACTATTGAAGTCCAAAAGTCAACACAGGTTGAGCTCAGTGTTATATTGGAACTAAAATTTACTTACTGATCAATACCTTCTTCTCAAGAGTTCTCTGGGATGGAAACACTTCCATGTGTGGGTCTCTTTTCTGTCAATTTTGTGTTTCAAAGTAGCTTTGTTGTTGTTGTTGTGGGTTTTTTCCCCTGAATGACAAACTTGCATATTTAGCAAAAGCTTTCTCAGCCCCCATACAGAAAGGCAGGGACTCTACTGCTGGATGGTTACAGAAGCCATTGAACTGTCACAGAGTGGCTCAGGTTGGGAGGGACCTCAGAGCTCATCTGCTCCAACCTCCCCACCATGCCCAGGGACACCTCTCACCCAGGCAGGAGGCAGCCACAACCTCCCTGGGCAGCCTGTGCCAGAGTCTCAGAACCCTGAAACTGAAGAACTTCTTCCGCAGCTCCAGTCTAACCCTACTCTGCCTCAGCTTCACATCATTCCCCCTTAGCCTGTCTCAGACACCCTCATGCAAAGTCTCTCTGCAGCCTTCCTGCAGGATCCCTTCAGGCACTGGCAGCAGCTCTGAGGTCCCCCTGGAGCCTTCTCTTCTCCAGGCTGAGCACCCCTCCAGCTCCCTCAGCCTGTGCTCACAGCAGAGCTGTCCTTGGATGATCTTTGTGGCCTCTTCTGGCCTCTCTCCAGCAGCTCTGTGTCCTTGTGCTGGGGACACCAGAACTGGAGGCAGGATTGGAGGTGAGGTCTGAGCAGAGCAGAGCCAAGGGGCAGAATATCCCCTCCTGCCCTGCTGCCCACAGTGCTCTTGCTGCAGCCAGCACACAGCTGCCTGCTGGACACTGCTGGCTCCTGGGGAGCTGCTCAGCGACCAGCACCCTCCCAGTCTCTTTCTCCAGAGCTGCTCTCAACCCACTCTGCGCTCATCCTGCATTTGTGCCTGTATTAGAATGGTCCCAGCAGAGACCTTTCTGTGAGCACTGTTAGGCAGTCAAATAACCTGACCCACATCAGAGCCTCATTTTCAGCCCACAAAATTGCATAGCACAAAAGCTTTTGTCCATTGAGAAAGAAAGCATAAAAGCATAAAAGCTCTTCTTCTGCTAATATTTAGAACATTTTGGTACAAATTCCTACTGTTTCCTTAAAACTATCTTTAGAGGAATGCCTGGAAAAGCAGCCAGAGCCTGCAATTTAGCTCCAAGCAAATCAGAACTCTCAGTGTAAAGATTTAAGGGACAGCTGTTTCTGCCACTCATTTGGGTAATCACTGCACATAAATTTGGACATCATGAAAAGCTTTATTCATGGTCAGATGGTGTGAAAATTGAAAGAAAAACTCTAAATTAATTACCTTTTTAAACAAAGCAATTCAGACTTATCGTGTGCAGCAGGGGAATTTGCTCACATACCACAAAGCTCCTGCGAAGCTCAGGCATGAAATGTGAGTGAGGAAAAAGGGTTTAGGCTCTGCAGAGACTTTAAGATGTGAAAAAGCAAATTAACTGCCCCTGACTTCAATCAAAGTGCTCTTATGAGTTTGAGCAAAGCCTACCTGCAGCAGCAGCCTGGTGCCCTGTGGAGGCTCCAGAGGAGCACAGAGCAGCACAAGAACCTCCTGAGACCTTTCCACCCCCGGCAGCAACTTTGAGAGCGCAGACTTCAGCTGCTGAGCTAACACATTGCTATGATTTTACCTTCACATCTGACTAATAAATGTCAGCCTAAAGTCATTATCTAGCAATATGTCTTCCTGAATACAATAAAGAGAACTTACTCTTTTCTGCTAGGAAGTGTCATTTGCTTCCAGAGGAAATCTGTTGGTGGGGATGTAGGAGAGCATTGCCGCTTTGATTTCTGCCAATGCTTCCATTAGTCCTCATTATGAACCTCAAGTTCCTGGCTGCATATGCTTGATTATCTCCCAGTACCCCCCCAGTTATTTATTCAGGTAGTGTTTGCCAGCATGCATCCACCTTTAATTTACACTCAGAAAAAGAAACGGAGGCTGATGAAATAATTTGCAGCCTGAAATTGATCGCCACAAAGGGAAAATACACTGGAGGTGCTTTGCTGTAGGAAAGCTCTACTATAAGACAACAGCCACCCAAATATAGACAATTTCCCTCCCCTTCTTTCAAACACAGCCATGCAAAAATGTTACAAAATGACCAGAGGAAGGAAAATATTTTAAGACTTAATTCTTCACCACTGTTGTTTCAGCACACTGACAAAATCGATGCTGGCAAAAATCACCTCCTTTTAATCTGTTATTCTTTTGTGCCATTGAAGTAACTCCAGATCAATATGTATTGATTTGCTCCCTAATTATATTAATTTTACTTTAGAAATTAGGGAGGCCATAATGAGAATGTGAAGTTACTTGAAGACAGTACATTATAGGTGGCCTAATTTAGCAGGAGCCTGTGCATGAGATTAATTCATTAACAGCAGCCAATTACCATACAAACAGGGAAGACAAATAAGATTTGCTCCTCTCATTTGCATTTTAGATATTTCCTTTGTAATATTTAAAAGCTGAAATGAAATTACAGCCCAACCATACTTTTACCTTGCATCCATTTGATTCCTGGGGAATGTCACAGCCTTTAATTTTGACCTTTAGCTCTGTCTTTGAGGTACAGCACTTTAGAAGAGGAGCTGCAGGCACCCAGGCAGGAGACATCCGATGTGACATTTTAATTAAGAGAAAGAATGAAATGTTAATGCTTCCAACATCCCAACTGCTCTTGCCACTGAACTTTTCTCCCCTTGCAGGTAGACAGATATTCAGGTGATAAATGATGAGGCAGGAAATGAGGGTGGTTTGGCCTCTCTGGGCTGAGGAGCTGGCTTGTGGATGTGTCCCAGACACAAATGGCTGTCTGCAATCAGTCACTGCTTCACTGGTGCCTACCTATTTGATCAGTGCAAATGGCTGCTTGATGAGAGGGCTTCTTTGGAGGACTTTGGTTGGTGTTTGCTAAGGTTCAGGTGGACTGACTTATTGTGAGGGTGATTCTCTCCTTGCCCCTTCTGCGCCATAGCCCAGCAGAAGCTGAAGAATCTCAAGGGCTGTAGTGACAGAACAAGAGGCACTGGTTTAGAATTGGAGAAGAGCAGATTGAGATGGGATGTGAGGAACAAGTCCTGCACGAGGAGGTTGCTGGAACACTGCAACAGGTTTGCCCAGGGAGGTAGCTGAGGCCTCACCCCTGGAAATGTTCTAGGTGAGGCTGGAAAAGGCTCTGAGCAACCTGCTCCAGTGGTGGCTGTCCCTGCTGAGTGCAGGGGGTTGGACTGGATCACCTTTGGAGGTCCCTTCCAACCCAATCCATTCTATGACTCTCTGAATTTGAACTCTACATGAGATATTTGATCCTTTGTTGCTTTGCCGCTGTAGGATTGGGAAGATTTGCTGTGGAATACCACAAAAATAATCACACTTGTGGCTCCAAGGACAGAATTAGACCCAAGTGATCTTTAAAAGGGGACTGTGGTGATTTAAAACCATTTATAGTTCTCTTTAAAACTTAACAAGGAGTCCTTTAGCTAACTGAAGAATATTTTTTCCCCCAGAGAACATAAATGTTGTTGTTTATGTTTTTGGAACATTAGAAAGCTGATAAACATTAAAAATTAAAGAAAAAAAAAAAAGGAAAGCAAAGGATTATAAAACTAGGAAAGAATTGGAAATGCTCCCTTCTGAACCCATGAATTGTTGTGTATAAAACTCTCTGTGGATAATGGCTCTTGCCATAGGTAAGGTACCCATGGCAAAGGTTCAGCCCAGTCAATTTCCTTCCTTAACTCCCTTCCCAACTCCTCCACATCAGCCTAGAATAAAATGGTGGTTGATACTACCTCCGTTTGGGAGCCTTCAAAGAATTGACAGCAGCTTCCCAGTGTGGACCTTAGGATAAACCCATGGAGAATGCAGGTAAGGGGCAGCAGCCTCTGAAGCAGGAAACTCAGAAGCTGCTGTACAGATTCAAAGATGGATCTTCTCAAGTAACTGGTGCTGAAAGTGATGTTCAGGGTCAAACCCAGGCCCTCTGCTGCCAAAATGCAGTGCAAAATATTTTGCTTTCAGGTAAACTTTGGAGGTTCTTTCCCCCAAGCTGAGCCACCCTTTGGTACAGGGTCCAGTCAAGTCTTCTCTTGGCAAGGTAGATATTAGGTACCATGGGCATCTTTAATTGATAGCAGTAGCCTCTAGAGGCCCTGGACTAGATTTACTGGCTCCCCTGGGTGCCCACGAGACAGAAATGGGTTCTGAAGTGCAGCAGAAGCAGCTGAGGAGATTGGGCTGCCAGGGCTGGTGAAGCAGAGCTTTGCTGCAATTTGCCTGTGTGCTGCAAGCTCCAGGAGGCAACAAAGAGAAGTCTAAAAGCAGTTTTAGCAACATCTGGTGCCTTCCTAAATCCAAGCTACCTTTCTCTGCCAGCAATAATTATCTGCTTTGTGGAAAAACATGACCAGTCTGAAGAATTGTCACTGGGAGCAGATTGCCAGCAGATAACCCAGTGTGGCCATGGGGAGGATAATGATGTCTCAATGTCATCCATGCTGCATTCCCAGCACATTCCCCTTCTGATCCTCCAGGAGCCTCCTCACAGAGTGCTCAGCAAAAACTGAGGGTGGGATGTGCAGAACTGATCAACCTCTGTTTGTCAAAGGATCTTCTACTCTTGCCCACACCTGCAACCACCCAGCACAGGCTGCAGCAGTGGGATGCTCCCGCTCTATCTGGGTGCAATTTGAGAACAATGGCAACTGTCATCTCATTAAACTTCTATTCTTTTTTTTTCTTCCCCTCCCCAGGCTCACTAAGGGGCTGAGGATGTATCTTAGCTCCATAGGCCACAACAGTAATGTGTTAAATAGGGAACAGGGTAAATGAGCTTGTGCAGACTGTGGGGTAGTGGTGCCAGCAGCAGGTGGGTTAGCTCAGGCAGGGCTGCCTTGGTGTGCCTGCAGTCCCCAGGTCTTACCTGCAGCATTATTGCATGCTCCCTGTCAGGTCCTGTGCTTGTCACAGCCCTTTCATACAAAACTCTCCTGCTCCCATGTGCTTACTCCCAGGGCACTCAAAAGTTCAGGTGTCAGACGCAGTTTGCTTTCCACTACTTCCAGTCTGCTCACCCAAATCTACAGTCAGAATCCAGATTTTCCCAATCCCTGACTGACCTCTGGTCCCTTCTATCTTGAAACCAAAGCAGACTGATCAGACCTCTTTCCATTCAGGGGGCAGGAGTCAAATGCAGTTAAGCTCCTTCAGCTTTGTTCCCTGGAGTAGCTTCTTCTGGAAGTCAACACAGTTCCAGTAATGTGCTTGTGACTTGCTCACACTTGAACTAAACTGACTGGGATGAAACTTGTAGTAATAACTATGAAGCTGCTCACAAAGCACTGAGGAAAGCAGGTGCATTATCCTGATTTTCTCTCTTCTGTATTTACTCCTTATTTCTGGAATGCAAACTGCCTTAGGCAGCAAGGGACTGCCAGATGCCACCTGGCCCAATGTCCTACACAGGTGCACCTTGTCCTGTTTCTGGCAACTCAACTGTCAAATGCCAAAGGGCATAAAAAGGGCAGGTCAGGCTGGCTGGCAGTGCTGAGCAGGCAGTCTCTGGATCTCTTTCTCTTGCAACGACCTGCACGGCAGGGAGGCTCTATGGGAAGAGGAAAGGCAATCAACTTACTTCAGTAACCTGCTTTCCTCCTTCTTTATTTTTGTTGTTTTTAAACTTTTCCACACAAACCCAAATGTTTCAAATAAAGTAAGCCACATTTTGTAAGGATTTGTCCATTGCCTCCAATTTATGATGTCTCTTTAGCCAGTTGGAGTTGCTAAATCAAAATTAGCTGCCAGCATTTGCCACTCATATCACAGAAGCTGTGTGCTTGGTGGTTTCTAAGGGGATACTTGATTTATGTCAAGACAAAAGTACCTGGAAATGAGTTCAACTCTGGCTTGCTGTCAGCTTCAGAAGCCTGGTCTAGAGAGATTTTTACTGTGCACAAATCTATGCCTGGGGAGAAACCGACAAGAGGAAGTTCAGTCCACAAATGGCACTTGCCAAAGCTTCACCTGAGGCAGCTGCACACAGAGGAGTGAGGTGACTTTTGCAATTGTGCTTTTCTTGCCACAGGATACTTTAGCAATGTACTAAAAAGTGATGTTCAGAAGCTCACCTCAGCCCTGGAGGAAGCACTCAGCTTCTGCTGCAACCAGCCACAGGTGTGAAGTTTCAAGGGGGACTGCTCCTTCCAGGCACTCCCCCTGCACTCCACACATCCCCTGGAGTGCCCAGCCCCATGTTTTCAGCCTGGAGAGGAGTATCTACAAGACAAGGTGTAAAAGTTCAGATTGCTATGCTTGTCCATGTTACATCCCCTAAAGCCCACAGTGAAAAAGACAACAGAAGTCACAAGCACAGGAATGTTTGGAGCAGCCACATTCAGTTGAGTGTGGCCAAGCCCAGTAAACAACACCACAACATAGACACAGCTCAGCGGCAATTCCAGCAGCCTCAGTTCCCCTGCCCCAGGCCTTTATTTAGCAAACCCAGGTCCTCTCAAACACATCCCAACCAACCAACAGCCTAAATCAGCCTTTTTGTCTGAGATAAGAAGCTGAGAACTCCCAATCCTCATCCCCAACAGCACAGCACTGCAGCTCTGGGGGCTGGTGGTCTGCTCTCTGAAGAAGGCACATTTCAGTGCTTAACACAGCTGCTTTCATTTGCTGCTTTGGTCACTGAAGTCTGCTAACAGAGCACAGAAGTCTTTATTTTTTGCAGCATAAAGCACAAAGCTACCTGGAGTGTGAGCTGCAGCTGGCACTGTGCTGTGATGCTTGATCCTCATTTTAAGACCTATGGAGAAGTTCCTGTTAGTGAGGTGGGTTTGGAGATACAGGTGTTGGTGGAACTAGCAAGGGATGCTGCAACAGGGTGAGAGGGAATGAAGCTTCAGGAGAGTAGATTTAGACTGGAGATGAGGAAGAAATTCTTTCAAGTGAGGGTGGGGAGACACTGGCACAGGTTGCCCAGGGAGGCTGTGGATGTCCCCTTCCTGGAGGTGTTCCAGGTCAGGTTGGACAAGGCCTGGAGGAGCCTGTGCTAGTGGGAGATGTCCCTGTCTATGGCAGGGGGTTGGAACTGGATGAGCTTTAAAGTGCCTTCCAACCCAAACCATTCTAAAAACATATGAACCTCATGCATGAAACTGAACAGCTCTCTAAAATAGCTTTGCCTGGCCCCTTCTGGTCTTGGGTGCCAACCTGGAGACCTGTTGGGTACTTTAACTGATCCTAACCTGCCTGCCAAGATGTTTAATCTCCACCCATTCAGTTTAAGCAATTTCTGAAGCACAGAGGTGTCTGCACTAGAAATGAGGTGTTCCCAGGATGGCTGCAGAGCTGCTCCCCTCTGCAGTGCCCATGTCTCCTGGGTGCAGATCTGCTGGGGGAAGCAATGCTCTTCCCCTCCAGACTAATAGTTCATTATCTTACAGTTATCCAGAACCCTGAGAGCCACTTGGCACTTGGTGTAAAAAAATACCACTCTGACTTTGCAAGTTCAGAACTGGTGAAATTCTGGGTCTGAGTTCCTGTCCCTTGTGCCCTGAGGGAGATGAAGCTGAGGGATTTCAATCATCCTTTCTGCTCCTCTCTGTCCTGGCCACTGCTGTGCATCCTTTAGCTGGAAGAACCCTGACTAGGGAGCTTGCACCAGTGGATAGTAAAACAAAATGCATTTCTGACTCCCACTTGGTCAGCTCCTGGGGCAATAATACATACAACTAGCCAGGGTGAAATGCACAAACATAAACCCAGCCCAACACCTCATAGCTCTGCTAAACAGGTTACAGACACAGACTCACCTATTCCCTCCTCTTGGCTGTGCTGATATTTGGCTTTAAGAAACATTCCCCAGTCCAGACTCCTTTGTACCCCTGCAGGTTAAACAGCCTCAGGTGAGATGTGGCTTCAAAGGCATTTGAAGGGAGGCTGAAGAAGCTAACCCAGATGCCTCTCCAGCTACGCAAATCCATCTGCCAGGAAGCTGCTGTCCACAGCTCCTTGGTGGTGGAACTCCCAATCCCTGGAGGGCTTGAAAAGGGGCAGAGATGTGCTGCTGAGGGACACTGTTTAGCACCAGGCTTGGTAGGGTTAGGGAATGGTTGGACTTGATGATCTTGGGCTTTCCCAACCAAATTGATTCTATGATTCTCTCCACTGCCTTCCCAATGACCAGCCTGTGAGATACACACAGGACAGCAACTCTTGTGCCTCTGTCTGGGATGCAGTGTGGGCTGCTGGGAAGCCTTCCTGGTCTTGTCCACAGAGTGCTCATCCCTAGTGAGGTCACAGGGGGCTTTGTGTGACCATGTGGACATAGATAACCCTGGGTTAACAGCAGGTAACTAAAGAGGGGAGCTTGCAAGGATGTGTAGCTTCCTCCATCATTGGGTTTTGTGAATTCTCCTAGACTGAAAAAAAAAACAAAAAACCCCCACAAACTCCCCCAGAGCAGCCCAAATCTCTGCTGGGGGTTGTTTGAAATAACCAAATAACCTGCTTGACTTTGCTGTGACACATGCTGGAAGAGTTCCTCAGGCAGCTACAGCTGACAGGCAATTAGGAAAGTGTTCCTTGCCATTTCACAAGCTGTCAGCTAATGTCTCCCAGCTGAAGCACAGACACTGCCTAGGCAGTGCTAACCCCACTTGGGCAGGGGCAGAGCTGAGGACAGGAACTGGCTTGGAGAGAGCAGGGAAGCAGTGAAGTTGCTGTTGGGAGGCAGCAGCTCCCGGCTCTCATACCTGAGCCATCTGCCTGGGCTTGTGGCCCTCTCCAGCAGCCGTTTGCAGGGGCACGGGCTGGGGGAGAGGCATGGCTGCAGTTAGTTCAGCTGGAAGCCATTAGTGTACAGCTGAGAGGCAGCAAGGAGCAGCTTCCTAAAGTGCTTCCCAGCAATACCTCGGTGAGCATTCTCCTTGCCACGCAGCCGATAGCAGAGGACTAGAACTGAGCCTGAGCTTGCCTCATGCCAAAACTCAGACCAGCAGGCTGGAAGTGCTCTCGGGCTTGGGAACAAGTGAGAAGGAGTTTAAGGACCTGTTTTCTATCATCTCTCAGCTGTTTGATCCTGGCTCCCAGCTAAGACCTGGTAACTGACTGCGAGGATGCCTGCAGTCCCTTTGAAAGCAAAATCAAACAGGTGAGGTCTGAAAGCCATGATTTAAAGTTGCCTTTTTGGCTCTGCCCTGAAGCAGAGCAGGGTAGTTCTCCCAGGACCCAGCAACGTAAAGCTGAGCAGTAACAAAGACCAACCTGGTACACAGCACAAAGGTTCCCTTCCATCTGCACCTCCCAGCAGCCAGGCAGCAGCTTGGCTGCAGTGCTTGGAGTCCTCCTGTGCCTTTCCCCCAGCCTCTCTGCACTGCCCTGACACATTTGCATTCTGATGATGAAATCATAGAACAAGGTTAGTGATGTACTGATGTGGGCAGTCAGAGGAGGCTACCAGACAACTGCCCTTCATCTCACCCTCTAGGGATCCCTGGTGTAGGCAGGTAGGCTTTCCTCTGGCTTGGCAGCCTGCAGAAGGCTCCAAGGAGACCTTAGAGCTACCCTTGAGTGTCTGAGGGGCACCTACAGGAGGGATTGCTTAGAATATTTTGTTTTATAGGACAGGTATAGCTTGCAAACAAACTGCAGCACAACAAAATGGGTATTTCTTGCTTCTGTGGCAGCAGTTACATGCACAGAGTGCTGCAGATGGGGATTAAGCCTGCATATTTTTATGCATTTATGCAAAATAATTTATGTATTTATGCATTTCATGCAATTAATGTTTAATTAATTGCTTTACCCAGTCAACAACAGGATTTTCAGTCCTGGTTCTGGATTCTGTCATAAGAAGGAGGCAATAGGAGTGTGAGATTCAGCTACTTCAATTGCAAATTTAAGGCTTGTTGTGTGAATCTTCACACTGAATTAATATGAATCTGACCACATTCAGCTTTCTTAGGACATAATTATTGTCCTCTGAGGACAATTATTTTTTTTTAAGTGCTGTGTGAGCTCCTGAAAGCATTCAGGCAGCAAAACTCACTCCAAACTGGCCTCTGATGCTTCGAGTTGCAAGTTTAGGTTCTCCTATTGCAAGGCAGGAAACGTTCCTCTTGCAAACAGAATGAGACTCAGGCATCATTTTTGGCTTACTGGGGTTCCTTAGCAACTAGGTGCATTATTCTATTTATTTACCCTGCTCATATCAACTTGAGTCATTTTTCATCTCAAAAAGCATGAAATCAAACTCAAAAGCCTTTTAGTCTCCTTCATAGGTTTCTACTCACAGCTCTGTCAGTACAGTTTGAGGTCAGTTTCTACTCAGGGAACTTTGCCTCGCAGTGTATTGAAACTTCTCCTAGTGCCTGGTTCTGTAGAATTAACTTTTTTGGGCCAAATATTTTGGTTAAATATTTTGTGAATGATTAAGATTAGGCAGGTGGTTATGGCTAACAGCTCCTACAAAGAGGAGGAAAATTAACTAAAGGCCCTGCTGATGCTTTGTGCAGCTACCCTGGTTGTATTGCAATGCACAGAATTGTTCTCTGGTTCTATAGCTGCAAATCTAATTTTGCAATTTACTGCAGCCAGAAACTGAGTTTTGGCATTGATCTCAATTTGGCATTTCAACTAAAAAAGGTAGTCTCAGTAAATCCAAACTTACCTGGGGATTTTAAAGAGTTTTAATCAAAGAGGAACAAGTGTTGAGTAACTTCAGACTCCTCGGGAATGAAGAGCTTTTGGTTTTGAGCCCTGAACATCCAGTCCCACAAAGGCTTTTTAAAATGACAAATTAGTAGCATTTGAACCCTTCTTTTAAGAGATCATTTAGAGTTTTAAAATACTATTTTAATTCTGGAAAAAAAACCAACTTGCTTCAGAACTCCATTTAAGAACAGCTGTATGAGTTCAAAAGCCTAGCAGCAAAAATTCACTCCAGAGGTTTCCTCTTTCTCATTTACATGCAGTGAGGATTTCAGAAGCAGCAGTAAACTTATTGTGACTTCTTTGTCTATATCTGGACTGTTTCTAGGTCATAAGAAATCAGCTCATAACCTCTGGCTCCCATTTTGTGAAAACAAACAACAGGATGGGAAATAACCTCCGAGTGCTGCGAATCTGCTGAGGGAGAGCATCGATAGCGGCGCCCAATCGATATTCCAATTATCACCAGAACTTTCTCAGCATTCCTAAGCCATTTTTCAATTAAGTATTGTGAAAATAAATAGAGTGGCTCAGGGATTATGGAATATCGTGAGAGGCAGGTGGAAACAAACTGCAGTCCCGTGTGTGAGATCACAGACAGGCACCTCTGCCACCGCCTGATCCGGTGCCCAAGCTGCAGCACGGCCCCAGCAGGGCAGCTCCCAGCCCTGCCCCGAGGGCCCCAGAGATCGTGAGCAAGGTCACCTGGCAGCACCAAGGGAGCTCTGGAGCAAGCAAGAGCCCTTGGACAGATGTAGTTGGGGGAAAGGCAGAGCAAAAAATGCTTTGTTCTTCTCAGCAGTTTGTTCTCCTCCTCGCTCCACGAGCACAACTGCAGCAAGGACTCCAGAAACCCAGGTGTGCCCTGAAGTGCCACCTCACCTAGGCAGCCCCAGGTCTGCCCTGAAGTGCCACCTCACCTAGCCAGGCGGTCACTGGGCAGGTGTAGGCATGCACAGGGAAGTGGTAGATTTCTTGCTTGCAAAGCCTTAGAAATTTTGGACACATAAGAAACCTGAGCAAAGTCAAGAGCAGACCATAATATCATCCTTACTCACTGCATTGAGGGCAGAGAGGTCTCCTTGGTGCAGCAGGGTCAGTGCCATCCTGCCTGAGGTGGGAAGTAAGAAGACAAAGAATTGAACACTCTGAGATCTCCCAAAAGGTTCATTAGAACAGGGAGGCTAAGCTGGCATCGTCCAATCCATGCCCCAGCAGCACCCAAACATGTGAAAAGCCTGAAAAGAGGAGAGCCTTGTGGGACAGAGAGATGGCAAAAGAGAGAGCCTGCAGGGAAGGGCTCAGTCCTTGGAGCATCATTGAGCTGTTAGGCAGCAGTGAGGACACTGAAGATGTATCTCATTTACCAGCCCTGATAAATGAAACCAAATGCAGCCTGCAAGCACTGGCACTGGGCTGAGTCATTCTGCAGCACAATATCCTCCCAGCCCTGACTCCAGCCTGAAGCAACCCAAGACTGCCACTAAACAATGGCCTCTTTGTACCCCCACTCAACCCTTCGGGCTCACTCGTGGGCAGTGTGGGACAGAGCCTGGCCAGAGTCCTGTGGACATATCACGTCTCCTACAGAGGAAATAGAAGAGCCTCCTCTAGACCTGCAAGCTCATCTCTGCCAACGACTCCCTCAGATGGTTCTGGGATGCTGAAGGCTTTTGTCAGTCACTTGACAATTTTAAAAGGAAGGGAAGGGAGAGAGAAGGGAAGGAGAGAGGAGGGAGAGAGGGACAAACCTGCCAATTTCCAAGGATTTTCCTGATCCTCACTAAGGAATATTTTGTTTTCCTGGGTTGTTATTAATAAAACAAATCAATGATATGATCTTGAGGGAAATAGTAGCCCAAATCACAAGAACAGAAGAGAGAATCCTTGGTTTCCTCCATGCACCATCAGATCAAGCACTAATCACAGCCAAGCAGCACACATCCCTCTTGGGTTTGGTCAATTATTAAAGCCTTGATTTAAAACATTGAACCAGTCACTGGCAGAAGTTATCTGCAAAAGTTACCTTCCTTAAACAGGGACAGTAAAAGACTGCAGCTACTGAGGTCACAGCTGAACTTCTCTATGGAGGTTCCTGGGTACTTATTTGTATTTACAGTGACCTATCAGCAGCCTTCCTTTTGCTCTTAGCCTCCAAAACTTTGGCACAGCCTACACATTTGAGCAGAGATTGTCCAACATGATAGAATGAATATTTTCATTTTTTAGGGTATATTTGTGAGATATTTTTATCTGCCTGTAAACAAACAATCTGCATGTTGCATTTCACTTTTTTTTAAGGGAGAAAAATCAGTCTGTGAAATCTCCCCCTGTTCTTGCTCTGCTTTCTAGTTAACACTTAATCTGTCAATCATTCTGATGGCAGACTTTAAAGTGTCCTTTTTCGGATCAAAAAACCTCTGCACCTCGAGTGTCGTGTTCAGTTTTGGGCACTGCAATGCAAGAGAGATGTGGAGGTGCTGGAGCAGGTGCAGAGGAGGGCAAGGAAGCTGGAGAAGGGCCTGCAGAACAAATCTGATGAGGAGTGCCTGAGGGAGCTGGAGATGGTTGGTTTGAAGAAGAGGAGGTTGAGGGGAGACCTCATTGCTGTCTACAGCTACCTGAAGGGACATTGTGGAGAGGCTGCTGCTGGGCTCTGCTCACATGGAATTGGAGACAGAAGAAGGGGGAATGGCCTCAAGCTGAGGCTGGGGAGGCTTACATTGGACAATAGGAAAAAGTTTTCCCTGGAGAGAGTGGTCAGGGACTGGACTGAGCTGCCCAGGGAGGTGGTGGAGTCCCCCAGCCTGGCTGTGTTTCAGGGTGGTTTGGATGTGGTGCTTGGGGCTATGGTTTAAGGTGAAACTTGTAGAGCAGGGATCTAGGTTGGGCTTGGTGCTCCTGAGGAGCTTTGCCAGCCTGGGTGTTGCTGTGATTCTGGGTGGGCTGCAGCCCAGGGTCACACTCACAGCCAGACTCAAGCAGCAAGCAGCACCAACTCCTCAAGCAGAGGGATCTCAGCTGCACATGAAGGAAATCCTCTGGCCCAGGCAGGGCTCTCCTGGCGAGAAGATGACATGAAAGGGAGAGCAGTGGGAATGGAAAGACAGATGCTGATGGGGAGCTCTGGCCACACACCTGGCCAGCTTCTAATTCTGGGCAGGCAGTAGGAAGCAGACAACAGGGATGGTTGCTGTTGTTTCACTGATTAACCAGTCTGTCCCTTTTTTTCCCCAAAGGCACCCTGGCCAACTCTGCTTAGTAAATATTGACACCTGTAAACCGAGCTGCCTGATGCCTTCGGCTCCTCAGCTCTCTTCCCATCTGTTGCCTGGGAATTTTAAGCAAAGCATTTTGGGACACTTGCTCTCTTCTCATTGAAAACTGTAAAAAAAAAAAAAAAAAAAGAGAAAAAGGAAAGACAAAATCACTACCCAAAAGCTAATCCTAGAGCCACATGGCTCTAGAGAGGCCTGGAGTAACCGAAGGGAAAACACAGCCTATGTAAAATGCATATCCCAGTGGCCTCTTCTGCCTGCCCTTCTTTAGTTAACAGCATGCCAGGGTAATCTGCTTAGTTACCAAGTGGAGCTTTCTTCCCTTTCCCCCATGAGATCACCCTGACCACGATCAAAGTCCAAACACATTCTCGGCTAACTCTATTGTTCCCAAGAGTGGGATTAATGACTAATTATGTCAGGTCACTCATCCAGATGGCCTCTCAGATGTTCCTTTGTCATTGCCTGACCTTCCATATGCCCCTTTGACCTTGAGGTTTATTTCCATGGCAACATGAAGCCTCAGTTTCCTTGCTGAGATTGCCAAGAAGTGGCCAAAAGGGGGATATGGGATAATCTGCCCACACTTGGTATTCCGCTTCCATCTCATGCCTTGTTAAATCCAATGAATAGATAAAAAATGCTATCTGATCCCAGCTGAGTGATGACCATGGTCATGATTCTATGTTACATGCTATGTTTTTTAAATTAGCAGGCAGCTTTGTACATGGGAAACGTGCATTTAATTTGAAGAACATCAATCGCCATAATGTGATCTTTTTATCTCATTAATGTTAAGCAAGGGTAATAGAATGGAATTACAAAATATCACTGTGAAAGGAATACAATTCAGAGAATTAGAGATATCCCCCATTAAAGCCCTGGAGGTGTTTAGATAAGTCTACTTGTTCAGTTTCATAAATTAAAGATTCTTTTTCTTTACCTTTCCTGAGGTTTCAGCGTAGCCTGGGGGGTGCTGATCTTATCCGAGGAGGATTTTGCATGTGGTTAGTGCAAGGCAGAGTGCTCCTGCAACAACCAAATAAGCAAACAAGACCAGAACAGGACTGATGAGCTCAACTGCAAAGGCTGAATGGTGTTGCCACGAGTGGAGCTTTATTTTGTTCTAGCATTTAAAAATGAATTGTGGACAAGATCTGAACTTTCTGCTCTGTTCTGCCAGCTGTGGCACAACTGGGCAAGCCTTTCACAACCTGGCCAGGGAACGATGTTGTGATTGTTTTTTTCCCCCCGACATTTCCCTAAATGTCATTCATTAATTGGTTAAAAACAATTATATGCTCAAGAGGGATTGGCAGGTTTACTGCTCACTGTCCTGAACAGCATCACAACAGAGCAGTGTTACTACTTGTACCACATCCCTGACTTTTATCATACATTCTGGTGGGCTTTTTTTTCCTAAAGGAGCCACTTGCATGAATTAAATGAGACACAGAACATAGCAACCAGCCTGGAGGGTCATAGCAGCACCCCCATCATAGGAATGAGACAGAACTGTCAGAGCAAGCCCAGAGGAAGGCTGCGGAGATGAGCCAAGGGCTGGAGCAGCTCTGCTGTGAGCACAGGCTGGGGGAGCTGGGGGTGCTCAGCCTGGAGAGGAGAAGGCTCCAGGAGGACCTCAGAGCTGACTGCCAGAGCCTGAAGGGATCCTGCAGGAAGGCTTCAGAGAGACTTTTCATGAGGATGTCTAGAGACAGGACAGGGGGAATGGTTTGGGGCTGAGGCAGAGCAGGGTTAGACTGGAGGCGGGGAAGAAGTTCTTGAGTGTGAGGATGCTGAGTAGGCTTGCCTGGGGAGGTTGTGGCTGTCTCTTCCCTGGGAGTGTTCAGAGCCAGGTTGGATGAGGCCTTGGACAACCAAGTCTAGCTGAGAGGTGTCCCTGCCCATGGTGTGGAGGCTGGAGCAGATGAGCTCTGAGGTGGGGAGGATGGAGCAGATGAGCTCTGAGGTCTCTTCCAACCTAAGCCATTCTATGACTCTATGATCACAGGTAATGCAGGCAGTGGAATGGAGATGTGCAACATGAGAAACAAGGTAAAGTTCTCAGAAATGCAAACAGTATTTTCAGCTACTGCAGCAGCCCCAACCCTACACTTTGAAAGGCACTGCACACACAAATGAACAGAAGCAGATGGGGAAAAGTGTGAGATGTGGAAGAAAGGGATTCTGCTGGACACACTTCATAGTCCTGCCTAGGTGTTCTCAGAAGTTGAGTTTGACTTCAGAATGAACAGAAAACAACCCTGTACTTGCCAGAATGTCCTCCCATCAGGAGCATGAAAGCCATTTCCACATCTAAATGAGGGCTGATGTGTGCAGGGTCTATTGATTTCACCCCAAAGTGGCAGGGTGCTGAGAGCCCCATAAAAATGATTTGTGTGCAAAACTTGCCTTTCTGCAAATGCAGCCTCCACCAAGGGCCACTGGGAAGTTTGCAGCATGACTAATGTGCTCAGGAAAATAAAATATGAGTTAATCAATTCACCTGGGAGTAACAGGAATCATTCAACGATTTACCCAAAGCACCGAGCCAATAGCTGCTCACATTCAGCAAAAAGTGACCATGAATGAGATGTCTAAAAGTCAGCAACCAGTTGGTTAGTTCGGAATATGAAATTCTTTGGAAGTGGCATGCACACAGAAATGCTTTAGCAGAGAGATGCAGCCACGAAGAAGAGAGAACTGCAGCAGATGAGATGGGGCAATTCTGTCTTGATGAAGCAATTAATTACTCCTACAGTAATGGGAGTCATTAATACTTTGAAATGCCTATTTCATCAAAGTTTGCTGGTGAGTGTTTTATCATGCTCCAAGAAGTGATTAAGTAGAATTCTCTTTAGGTCTGTCAGGATTGTCATGTGGCTAAGGACAGGGCTGGATGTTCTCCATGGCTTTCCTGTTGGGCTGAGGTAAGGCTTTGAACAAGCTGCACACATGGTCAGTGTCTGTTTTCCTGCATCAGAAACTGAGCTAATAATAATAATAATTGCTGATGGTATGGATGTGCAGAGAGTTCACATGGACTGGTGAGGGTAAGGCAGAGTGGAGACTCACACTGTAGCATCCCTGTGGAGTAAAGGCAGGTTGGGGTGTGCAAGGGCTGCAGGACTTTGCTCCCTGTTAAGTGCTTCCTTCAGCACCAGGATAGGATACCCCAGAGCACAGGGAAAGGAAAGTGTCTGAATGGAAGGGTCCTGTGTGCAGTTCATAGATCAATAGGGACTGTGATGGTTTGGCAGTAACCTGACCCCCACTCTATGAAAAATCCCCCAGCCTAGACTCAGCCTGCTGGAAGTTAAGGCCTGAAGCTCTATTTACAGCTCAGCACAATGTACAGGCAGAGATATACACAACAGACAGGTATAGTTACAGACATAGACAAGTTAAAGGGAATACAGAAACACAATTCCACTCCCAGCAGTCAGAGTCCCCAGGAGGGGCTTCCAACCACCCTTCCACCTTCTCCCCACCCCTCTGCCTTACCCCAGGGTCTGCCTTATGTGCAAGGTGAGTTTGGAGGCTGGGCAAGGGGGGTTAGAAGCAGGATGGTTAGTTAGGTTACACGGCAGAGAGAAGACACAGCAGCTCCCAGAGAGACAGAGCCTCTCTCTACCTTATCTATATTTGTGTCCTTGTTTTCATACATCTCAACAAGCCTGTGAGTGCAGCAGACATCACCACTGTTTGCTTTTCACAGCCTATAATATGTTTTTTCCATTAAAATATTCCAATTAGCTTCAAACCAGCACAGGGACCTTCAAGGTCAGCCAGTTCCAACCCCCTGCCATGGCCAGGGACACCAGCCCAGGCTGCTCAAGACCTCATCCAGCCTGGCCTTGAACACCTCCAGGGAGTGGCATCCACAACCTCCCTGAGCAAACCTGTGCCAGTGTCTGCCCACCCTCACTGCCAAGAATTTCTTCCTAGCCTCCAGTCTCAAACTGCCCTCCTCAAGCCTCAACCCACTCCCTCTCAGCCTGTCACCACAACTAACTCTTCGTTCAGAGCCACAATTATTTTCTGTCAGATATCTGTTTCTTGCTCTCATTGTGGGGTGCCTGGGTGGAGTGTTTGTGTCTGCAGTTGTGCACCTGGATTCATCAAGCAACCCTTGAGGGGCAGGGTAACCACCTCAGCAGCAAAGCAAGTTCTGAATGCTGAGCATGAGAAGGTTTCCCAACAGTTTGCAAAGCAACTGAACTTCTGCCTGAGCACAATGCAATGCCAGCAGGAGAGAGAGCAGGGGAAGGTTTTCCTCTCCAAAATCTGTATGTGATTTTGAACATTAACTATGCACTAGAATGCCCACAGCATGGTCGTTGCAGACTGTCAATGCATTAAGGCACAGTTCCCAGGTACTGGATCAAAGGAGTGGAGGATTTTAAGTGAGTTGTTTTGAAGTGTATAAAGTTGGTAAATCTCTGCAAGGATTTCCCCACAGCTAATAGGACTGGAAAGTTGTTTGGGACGTTGATATATGTGCAAGGATATGCTGCACACTTTGATGTTTGCTAATTCCCTTCAATTTATTTTGTAATGAAGTACTAATAAGAGGAAGAAATGGCACTGGCTCTCAGAACTCTGCCTGCTGGAGTACTTCTGCAGATGTGCACTCCTCAGGCTGCTCACACAAAACTGCTTAAGGTTGGGAAAGACCTTGAAGATCATCAACTTTAATTGTTGACCCAGTGCTGCCAACTGCACCACTGAACCACCTCACCCAGCAGCACATCTACCTGTCCTTTAGATGCCTCCAGGGATGGTGACACCACCACTTTCCTGACAGCTTGTTCCAGTGCCTCAGAACCATTACAGCAAAGAAATTGTTCCAAGTGTCCAAACTAAACCCCCCCTCGTGCAACATGAGGCCATTTCCTTGACCCCCACCTCACTATGACCTCCTTTCAGGGGCTGTTCAGGCTGGAGAGGAGAAGGCTCCCAGGTGACCTTAGCGTGGCCTTGCAGTATCTGAAGGGGGCTACTGAAAAGCTGGGGAGGGACTCTTTAGGCTGTCAGGGAGTGACAGGACTGGGGGGAATGAAGCAAATCCAGAGAAGGGCAGATTTAGATTAGATGTTAGGAAGAAGTTCTTCAGCTGAGGGTGGTGAGAGCCTGGCAGGGGTTGCCCAGGGAGGTGGTGGAAGCCTCATCCCTGGAGGTGTTTAAGGCCAGGCTGGAAGAGACGGTGGGCAGCCTAATCTAGTGTGAGGTGTCCCTGCTCATGGCAGGGGCTTGGAACCGGATGATCCTTGTGGTCCCTTCCAACCCTGACTGATTCTACAATTCTAACTGTAGAGAGCAAGAATGTTCCCCCTCAGCCTCCTGTTCTCCAGTTCACTCACTGTTTCTTTCAGGGCTTGTGAACCTCCACAGAGAACTCTGGTCCCAGTGCTAGTTGCTGGATTCCTACCTTGGTAAAACTTTTCTGCCTGCATCCTCTTGGGATTCACCCTGCAGCATCTCCTTCCTTACCAATTCCCAAGCCACTGGGACAATCAGCCAAGGAGTTAAGAGGGGTCACTTACCTTACTGTAATGCTGGCTCTCAGAGCTGTGCTGGCCCCCTCAGCCTGGTGAACTCAATCCCCTCTCTTGTAGACAGGTTTCCTTTCTCTGAGGTTTCTCCTGGTGAAGGAGGCAAGCGAGACAATGCCCACTGCTCCCCTTCTGTACTAGGGCAGGAACACTGGCTGCTGCTGTTGCAGGGCTTCCTGCAAACCTGCCTGTTTGAAGCACACTGTTGAGCCAGGAAGGGTCCTGGGTAGAGCACACCTCTCAAGGCAGCAGAGGCACCCTGCTCCCCACTGACCAAACTGCCTTGTCTTTGGAGAAGTCCATGCTCTGCTCTGGGAAGAAGAAAAAGGTGTGGAGACATTGACCCTGTCCTCTCCCCTGTTCAGGAAGCAGAGCTGTCAGCCACACCAACAGGCTACCAACGTGCCAATGAGCTACCCACCCTTGCTCAGTCACAGCACTACTGGTTCCCAGCACCCACAGTCAGCTTCTCCAAGTGTAAATCAACACTTAACGGGAAGGAGATGCTGAAACAGTCTCATCAAAGAACCAGGATGAAATGGTCATAAACTGGGCTTAGGGTAGGCTTGATTAAAGCACAGCTAATACCTAACCTGCAGACTAAGTTCCTGGCTTTGTATAGTTGTCTCAATCTCAGGTTTCATTTCAAAAGAAATTTCATCTTCTCACTCCCTGTGTTTTTAAGGAAGGGTTGAAATTCAAGCCAGCTCTAACCAACAGGGGGATGCTTGTCTGAGTTTTGCAGCAACCCCAGAAAGCAGCTCTCTGAAAAGAAAGCTCTCTCTTGCAGCTCAGCAGGATTTTACTCTCAAGACCACTTTCTTCTGTGATACCATTGCAGTGAGGAGTGACCTGGTGTCAGGATGGGAAAGGAAGAAGGCTCTGAACGTTGTTACCCTAAGGCACCGAGAAAAGCATGGTATGGATCTTTTGCTTTTCCATCAGAAGAGGACAGAAGTGCTTCCATCCTTTCCCAAGGCAAAGTGGCCGTTTCCTCTCTAAGAAGAAAGATACTCTGGCCCATCTAGAGAGACACAGCCATTGCCACTCTAGATGCAGAGCAAGGCTGTGATGCTAGAGCTGGCTTCTGGAGCTCTACTGCTTTACTTGGTCAGTGGGCTGAAGCACAGCAGACCAGGCTGCTATGGCTGTGTGTGTATGAACCAGCCAGGAGGTGCCAATTCAATGTCTCTTTCACCTGACCCATGTGGTGGCATTGCTGCAGTGGCCTGGCAGTGTGCCATTAAGCTCCCTGGCCTCTCACACAGCACTCCCAGCCTGGCCTACAGCTAAGAGGCTGTATTATTTTCTCCCTTTCCTCCTCTTCCTCACACACAGCTACCCACCCTTCTCTCCAGACTCACCAACCAGACATTGCAAGACATGAGGCAGGGGCAATACTTTTTCACTGAAGATTTCATCACTTGGTCCTGGAATCCTTCTAGGAAGAAAGGTCTCCAGCAGTGATTCCTAGAAGCACAATTAGCCACATGTGGGCAGGGGAGGGTGGTGTTAACTCACAGCTTCACAAGGAGAGCTAACAGGTTGGTAGAACCTTGCTGAGATGTAGGAGTCTCTTCACCAGCTCATCACAAGCATCTGAGAAACCTGTAGATGAGTTAGGGCAGCTTTAGAATTAAATGGGATGTTGCTGGTTAGTGAAGAAGGATTGTTCTGCCCTGAAGGTGCAATGATTGGCTCCACTGGGTAGCTTGCTTTTATATTGGAGGTTGGGACATTTTATATGGGAGGATTGGTCTACACTTGGAAATGATTTATAAACCATCATTAAGGAATGCTCTTGATCCAATCTTTGATCCACTCCTGGCAAACCTCGTCTTAGGCAGGGGCTACAACTTGTCCTGTCACTGCTGGTACTGGAAGGGAACCCATTGCCTGTGAAGGCTGGGAGAGAGGGGAGAAAAGTTGGTGTTTCTCTTAAGCTGCCAGGACACATTCCAGCTGCACAAAGTGGACAACATTCCCAACTATCAGCCTGAGTCTGTAACGACCTGTGGAGAACTTGAGACCTGCAACAGATTTTCCCAAGTGCAGCAGTCAGAGTGACTGTGAGGAGACATGCCCCAGGACAGCAGTTCCCAGGGCATGTAGCTGTTCTCTAACAACAAATCTCTGCAGGATCCTGAGCTTAGGATGCTCAGGGAGTAGCCAAGCCACAAGCTGATGTGGCCATTGCCTTTCCCTCGGATTGCAGGCGCCAGCAGTGGCTTTTTGACCTGTGGAGGCAGAGGACCACCCCGTGGTGGTTCTGCAGGTAGCCTGCCTGGCTGTGTGCCCCTCCTGAGGGGTCTGAAGCAGCTGCCCAGCTGCCATCAACCCCCGAGGTAGCTGCACTGGTGATCACATTTCCCACCCTAGGTGTGTGGCATTGATTGACAGCTCTTCCTCCTGTGCAGAGAGGGACCCCAGGGCAGCAGCCTGGCAGTTTGTTTTGTCAGCTGCAGTCGGGCATTGTTAGCCCAGGCAGGGACCCTGTGTGCCACGGGAGGCCCAGGGTGAGACCTCTGGCAGCCACAGCCAGCCTGACCCTCAGTCCCCCTCCTGCCCCCAAACACCACCTCGCTGCCATCAGTTCAGCCTCCCCTCAGAGGAGAGGAAGGGCAGAGGGGAGGGTGATGGCAAAGCCTTGGGAGTCTCTATGTGCAGCTAAATGTCTGCCCAGATGTGTGGGAAGCCTGCAAATTCTCATCTGCCTGAGCTCTTGGGTGCTTACCTGCCTTGCTCCTGCTGTGTTCCAGGGGTAATGCCCAGGGGGAGCAGAAGCTAATCCAACCTGTGGTCTGCACTAGAAATTGAAGGAAGAAAATTAAGTAGGGAGTAAAGAGACATGTTAATGACTTTTACAATTATTGCCCTATTTTGCTACCATCCCCTTGCCCCATGCCCCACACTGCTCTTGCTTTGAACCATGCAGGTACTGCTCTGTACCAAGCCCTGAAAGGCACAGCTCATGTGCCAAGAGCTCAGGCATGATACCTCCAGCAGGTAGTGTGGAGTGGTAGGGGCTGGAAAGTACCTGTGGAGATCATCTAGTCCAACCCCCTGCTACAGCAGCGTCCCCTAGATCAGGTAGCCCAGGATTGCAATGTGCAGGTTTGGAATCCCTCTGGAGGAGGAGACTCCACAGCCTCTCAGGGCAGCCTGCTCCAGGCCCCCAGCACCCTCAAAGTAAAACAGTTGCTCCTTAAGCTCAAGAGAAACCTTTTGGGGTCTAGTTTGTACCTGCTGCCTCTTGTCCTATTGCTGGGCACCTTCAGCTGCCTGGCAGTCATCCCACTCAGTCCTTGGTGCCATTTTGCCCTCTCCTGCCCCTCAGGAGCCTACTTCTATCCCCACTCCCCTCTGCAGTTCTTTCCCAGCTCTCGTGGAAGCACAGACTGCTGCACCTGCCCACAGACACCATCCTCCCCCTTCCATGCCAGCAGCAGGGCTAGAACTGCTCTGCAAAGGGTGAGGGAATGCAAAAGTCCTGTGCCTATTTTGACCAGAGCTCTGAGTGCTGCTTAGTGGAGGGGAAGATTTCCTTTCTGAAATAAAGCATTGCTCAAAGTACTTTTAGGCTTTCCCACTGTATAAATAACCTTTTGCACTTCAAGGGTCATTAGATCACCATAGTTTGTAATACAATTATAGTCAGCACTCTGCTCTTAGGGGCTGCCTGGTAATTTGCTTGTTAATATATTAGCACAAAGCATTGATCAAGTAGCTAATCCAATCACACGCTTGTTATTGATCTCTTATTGAGCATCCTGCCAGTGATCACTTTTCGCTGGGGCCTGGTCAATAGCAAATGCCAAAGAGGTTCTCCCACACCTAATGAGCTTACCAAGGAAACCAAACATTTTCCTTTGCCCTCAAGGCTAGGATCAATTGAGAGCTTTTAGGGCAGGACTCAGATGATTTTTTCATCAGCCTTTCTCTCTGCAAGCGCTCAGGTTTAGCATTAAGACCTCTATCTAAGACTTTTATTCTAATTCGAGGCCATCTGAAAAGCAGCTGCCAACGTCTAAAATACTCCAGCAGCTGTAAACAATAAATCAGAGGGGTGAGGAATTCTGGGCTGCACGTTGGCATGTGGGCTGTCAAGCCAAAAAAATAGAGACATACAAAAGATCAAGAGGTCAGGGGGACCTGAAGCCTACAGAAAAAATGAACTCGTCCCATATTTCATCCCAGAGAGCTGTGCTCTGGAGGAAGGCCTACAAGACATTCTTTTGCAGGGGGCTGATGCCTTGCTGGAGCAGGCTAGGGGTGCTGCAATGAATTAGCCATGAGCCTGCTCTTACGCCGCATTAAGGCCATGCCAGTATCAGCTAATGGAATTTCACACTGCAGAGACAGATTCTGGCTGATGAAAAGCACACCCCGATGATGCAGGAAGGAACAGCACTTCAGCTGCATCCATAAGTGCCAAACACTGCTGCTTTAGCTCCTAACAGGTCCCAGTTGCTTGCCACGCAGGATGCCAATGTGACCATAGTGGATTTACAGCTACTCAGGAAAGGAAAGTGTGAAAGAGAAGGGAGGAGGGAGATTGTTGTTTGTTTTTTTAGAAGAGGTAGCTTTTATTTGCTGCAGACATTTTGTAACTTTCATCAGATGTCTTTTCAACTAAAGCAGCTTATTAAGCCTCCAAGAAAAGTTCTTTGGAAGGAACATTTTTCCATTTGGGCAGAGGCCTTATAGCAAAACCAACAGTGCTGTAATAGTAGCTTCTATTAGATCATAAAAAAAGAATGCAGAATCCTTAGATCTTGGATATCCTTCCTTCAGCCATTACTATTAGCACTATTTTATATTGCTAGGTTGTCTTTTCACTTTAATCACTTTTATGCCATGATCTTGTTTTGATTATTGTGCTTACGATTTCCCTCGTTACTGTGCCAGATTTGAATTACAAAGAGACACCATCTGAACACAAACCAGGTACAGCTTTAAAATCTTTGGGAGCCCTTATGACATGGAACACTCTATTCAAAACCACTGCCCAAACCTGATTACTTGCCTGGGGAAAAAAAAAAGAAGCAAACCTATAGCTAGAAACATTGCTGCTACCTTCTCAGCAGTTTGCTTTTGAGTCGCTGCTGCACCGCACAACAACACTTGGCAGAATGTTTTGATGTCAAATGAAAATGAGTGCATCTTGTGGCTCTGGATTTTGCAAGCTTCCACTATTCCATCTGCAAATGTCTCAATAACCAGCAGCACAAACCTTCACTGCTGAGGCTGTAGCCTCTGTGAGAGGACTTTGACTTGCATGGCAAGACCAAGCTGTTAGCCTCACTCTTGCCATTGGTTGGAAGGAGTCAGGCTCTGCTGGCACATGCTTTGTCTCTCACAGAAAATGGAATTTTCTATTCCATTTAATTCCATTCTATTCCTTTCCTAATCCATTCTATTCCTCTCCTATTCATTCCATTCAGTTCTATTCTATTCCATTCCTGTTTCATTGTATTCCACTCCATTCTAATTCCTATTCCATCCTATTTTTGTCTAATTCCATTCTATTTCATTCCATTCCATTCTGTTCCATTCCTATTCAATTCTGTTCCATTCTATTCCATTCTTATTCAATTCCATTCCACTCTATTCCATTCCTATTCAATTCCATTCCACTCTATTCCATTCCTAATCATTCTATTCCACTCTATTCCATTCCTATTCATTCCATTCCCATTCTATTCCATTCCTATTCTATTCCATTCTATTTCATTCCCATTCGATTTCTGTTTCAGCATAGTTCCGTTCCATTCCATTCCATTCCATTCCATTCCATTCCTATTCCATTCTATTTAATTTTTATTCCAGTCTAATTCTATTCCATTCCATTCCTATTCCATTCATATTCCACTCTTGTTCCATTCTATTCCAGTCTAATTCTATTCCATTCCATTCTACTCTATTCCATTCCTATTCTATTCCATTCTATTCCATTGCCATTCCTTTCATATTCCAGCCTAATTCCCTTCTATTCCATTCAATTCCTATTCCATTCCTATTCCACTCCTCTTCCATTCTATTCCAGACTAATTCTATTCCATTCCAATTCCATGCCCCTTTTTCCCCCCCCAAAAAAAAAACATTTAGCTGAGTGCTTTTCTAAAGCAGTGGATAAGAAAGCAATTCCCTGCTTTGAGCTGAGTAGCCACCAACCTTTGGTACAGAACACTGCATGCAATCATTGTCTGCTTCTTTAGAGTGTTTTGAGAAGGGAAAAAACCCATCACAAAGCCATTCTCAGCCCCTTCCCTTGTGAAACAAAGGTATTAGGCAGACTAAGGCAGAGCTGGGCTCCAGGGGAGGCTGAGGAGCCTCGAAGAAATGATGATTCCAAACACAAAGCCCTCACTTCACGTGGTTAAAATGAGATGAAGAAATGTTGCCTTGAAGCCCTGCAATGTCCTTGTCCATGTGCTTACCTTGTGGAAGGAAGCATCTCCTCAGGAGCAGTCTGTGCCTTACAGCTAACCCAGCCCTTCAAATAGCCATAGAAAATCATAGAATCATAGAATGGTTTAGATTGGAAGGGACCTCAACGCTCAGCCAGTTCCAACCCCCTGCCATAGGCAGGGACACCTCCCACTAGTGTACAGGTCACTCAAGGCCTCCTCCAACCTGGCCTCCTCCAGGGAAATGTATTATTTATATTTAATTTATTTTAATTTAATTTATATTTCATATAATAGTTTTAAAATATTCTTTTTGGTTGTAGGTAACAGTTTACCAAAGAAGATGTTTTAAATGAGATGTTTTAACCCAAACATATTAAATCAGCTACCAGAACTCCTGCAGGGGATGAGCAGTGTAGCTTCAGAAAGCACATGAGCTAAACGCACTGAAAAATCCAAAGTGTCCATATTGGACACTCAAGCTAAAGCTTTCATGTCTAGGGGGGGTTAATTTAGTTTTAAAGCAATAAAAAAGAAGACAATCATGGCTCTTTCATGTGCCCTCAAACTTGCCTGTAGGCTCTTAAGAAACATTAAACCCTCACCTCCCTGGGCAGCCTTTTGCAGTATTCCAGCACCCTCACAGTGCAGAACTTGTTCCTAACATCCAATCTAAATCTACTCTGCTCTGGTTTGAAGCCATTGCCTCTTGCCCTGTCCCTGCAGGCCCTTGCAATCAGTCTCTCTCCATCCCTCTTGTAGCCCACTCGGGTACTGGCAGGCTGCTATTAGGTCTCCCCTGAGCCTCCTCTTCTCCAGGCTACACAACCTCAGCTCCCTCAAGAATCCAACATTTTCTGGATGTGGCTGTAGACAGCAGAAAAGCAGAACTTCTTCTGCACATGGAGAGGTTAGCAGCTCCATGGACAGCATCCACAGCATCAATTGCCCCCAGCACAGTCCCAGAGAATCTCTTCTTGAAGGATTCCTACACTAAGCAATAACAAATCCTGCTTGTCCTGGTTTCCTGCTGGAGTGCTAATGGGCAGCAGCTCACAGCATTGTTGTTGCCATATGTCTCAACAGACACATTGATTGGATTGGTTGTCATAAAAAATTATCTGACAAGAAGGAAGCCAGTTCATAGCTGGGTATGGGCCAGAGAGCATAGGGCAATGGTCTGCTTGGATCTTTCAGGAGCCTCTTTGTCTTCTACCAGTGCCTTTGAACTGTCTTCTGCCAGTGCCTTTGAACTGTCTTCTGCCAGTGCCTTTGAACTGTCTTCTGCCAGTGCCTTTGAACTGTCTCCAGTGTAAGGTAAAAGCAGTAGTGGAGCACAGGGATGCTGATTTCAGGCTGGTTTCATTCCTCTTGCTTTTTATCCCACCACTTCAGCTTGGGAGTGGTGTGAAAACATTGGCTGAAAACAAACAAAAGAAAACAAAACGATGGTTAGCAGCCTGTCAAAGGTACAACCAAGAGATGCCTCTCTTTGTGTGCACAGAGAGAGTGATTGGCTCTGGAATGGGCTGCCCAGGGAGGTGGTGGAGTCCCCATCCCTGGAGGTGTTCAAGCAAAGCCTGGATGGGGCACTTAGTGCCATGGTCTGGGTGATTGGGTAGGGCTGGGTGCTAGGTTGGGCTGGGTGAGCTTGGAGCTCTCTTCCAACCTGACTGAGTCTGTGATTCTACAGCCTGTAGTTTGCATCACTCAGGCTCATCCAGCTTTGGACATCAGGAAAAATCTCTTTTCTGGAAGAGGCACTGGAACAGGCTGCTCAGGGAGGTGGTGGAGTCACTGTCCCTGGAGGTGTTAAAGAAGCTGTGGATGTGGTGCTTCAGGATATAGTTTGGTGGTCATGATAACTGGATTATGAAAGTCATTTCCCAACCTTAATAACTCTGTGATTCCATAAAGAAGTTTGGTGTCCAGCCTGTGTGAACCACCTGGGCTGCCTCTGTGTCCAGTACCTTCTCTGGCAGCTCATTCCACTGCAGGATAAGTTGTCCAGTAAGCAGAGAGAGTCATCCTTATGTGCTGAGAAAAGCAGAGAAGTAGCATTTCATTTATAAGAAGAAAATATTTGTAAATATAAAAAATCTTCTGACCAACTCTAAGGCAGGCTGCTGTGTCAGCTTTGTGAGTGCCTGCACTGCTGTAGCTTCAATGCAGCCTTTTCAAACTGCAAATACAACTGTGAAGGTTCAATGGGGAGTATTATTAATTGATGAAAAAGAGAAGCAGCTTCAGTTTTTGTCCTCAGAGGTTGCTCATGATTGCTACTTGTTTGGAAACTGAACTGAAAATGAGGACAAAAGGGATCTAAAAATACTACAGCAAACAGTGTGCTGTTGTGTTTGATTTTTTTCCTCCAGCAGCAAAGTTCACCAGACTATATCCATCAAAGCTGACTATCCAAAACATTAACTGGCTCAGTTTTGGTTTTGGCTCAGGGGTCTATTGGTGTAGGTAATTTGTAAATCTTGACATTTATGCCCAGAAAATTGTGCTCTGCAATAAACATATTTGACAAGCTCAGCTGAAAAAAAAATCAGCTTAAAGTCTCCATTTTCATGCCCCAGTAAATGGTCAGCTAGTCCTGAATGAATTTGGAATATATAAAGTAGCATCAGCCTGCTGCTGAGAGATGACTGTCATAGGCAGCAGAGCACCATGGCAAGGGTTGTGGAGCAGAAGAACATTTCCATGCAGCAATTAAGTTGATACCCATTAGCTAAGGACAATGTATCCAAGCCATGAAATTGATTGAACAGATTCTGCACAGTAACTGACTCCTATTTCAAAATACTCCAGTGAACAATCATCTGTCCAAACACAGAGTTATTAAATTGAAGAGGCTGTAGCTGATTTTTGGCTGTTATGGCATAAATCTTGAGAAGAACCTGAGCTATGCACACATTCAGTCAGTTTTCACCACTAAGCTTGAGATTAAGTGAGTTGCCCTGAGGAGTGGGTTTGATGTGACAGTAAAAGCAAACCAGGCAGGTCACATTCTCTGGTGAGCTGCTCTTGTGCTGCCTTCTGTTGGTTTATTTCAGATGGGAGCTGGTGCAGAAGTGAGTGCTGAGCATTTGCATCTTAAACACCTGATGGGTTTGAAATCCTTAAGAGCTTGCCACGCTCCAGCACAAAAATCAATTGCATTAAAGCTATCCTAAGCACTTTATTGAAGACCTCTTTTTTCCCTTGTGAGAAGCTGATCTGAAATTGGTTTAGGTGGTGGAAAGAAATAATTTTCCATGAGTCCAGACAAAGAACTTCAGATCTCACCTCTTTTATCCAATACACCTTCTACTTACCCACATAGAAACAGAAATGCCTTTAAATTTGTTAGAGCTGAACAAAAAGCTTGAGGCATTCAAGCAGGAGAGGTCCAAGATGTTGCTTCACCTTGAAGATCTTGTGTGAAACACTGGATCTGGACACAGCAATTCAGAGCAGCTCCAAAGAGGTGAAGTGATTTATTTTCAACCAACTGCATGACAACAGTTCTTGGCCTTTCCTCCTCCAATCTGACATCTCTGTAGGTGTTAATCCCATGTGCCCTTAGGCAGACTTTTCTGCTTTAACTGCAGTTAAACACACAAAGCTGAGGACCTTCACCAAGCTTTGGGGACTCGAGTCCATTACTAAATGACAGTGAGATGATCAAAGCAGCAGACTGCTGCCTGCCACACTGCAGGCTAAAGGATCTGTGATCTCCTGTCAAAAGCTGGAGCTGTCCAGAACTTTCCTTCTGACACCCAACAAGCAGTTCAGTATCCCCAGGGCACCTTGGGGTTTTATACTCTTTTTGACCACAGCTATCACAGGAGGCTACTTCAAGTCTGTGTGCACCTGCTTGATGCTCAAGAGTAGTACAAGAATATGATCCAAACTTAATGGGAGTTAGGAGACCCTGAGGAAGACCACTGCCTGCAGCACCTCCAAGGCAGTGCCTGCTTCCCTCAGGAATCTTTACTGATGTCAGCTATTCCCAAACTCAGAACCTCTCTAAGTTCCTGCAGAGCTCTTTTAAGCCCTGAGTTGTCCCATGCAAGGCAGCAGCTGCCCCAACAGAATTTTCTGTATGGCTCAGTTCCTTATTGGTTATGCCCAGTGCTGAGCTGAAGAGCTATGAAGTTTGGAGCTAGCCACTTGCAGTCAAAGCTCTCTCATATTAGAAGGAAGCTGAGTCAAGCAATGTGCTTCATGAAGCCAGCTGGAGGAGCAACCAAAGCTCATTATTAAAGCAGCTATGGCCAAACAGAGCACTAGCTTTTCACTTATCACATTTGTTTTGCTGCTTGGGTTTTATCCTTTCTATAAACAGCAGCAAATTATATGACCAAAAGAAAAGAAACAAGCAAGAATAAGAGCAGTCCCATAGAGAACAACAATTAACCTTCTGCAGTACTTCATCTCTTCCCTCCACTGGAGTAACCTCTCAGTTGTGTTCTCTCTACTTGTCCTTCCCAGCAGTGCTGCTTCCTGCAGCTTTGCTCACCAGCACTGCTTCTTGTACTGCTCTTCCCTAAGATGAAATCAGAAGCTGTGTTCTGTCAAAGTGTTACATCAGCATTTAAACACTTGATGCGTTCTGACTGCTGTCTCTACTTTCCCCCTTTACTTTGCTACTTAAAACAAGATTAACCATGCCAGCAATCAATTAAAACTCCCCAAAGCCACATTTTTCATTGTTGAGGCAAATCCAAAAGGACACAATAAATACATTTTGTGGTGCCTGGACTGGTTTCAAACCAACCTTTGCAAAAGGGGGAAAAAGAGACTGAGAAATATCAAGTGCCTGTACAGTTTACTAGGACTCGTGATTTGATTTTGATTAAGGCTCCACAATTCCACCTGCATTTGAAATCAGCTCATTAGCATTAGATCTTACAAAGGTAGGGAAAGGCTACTTTCAGCTCCAAGGTGCATACAGTAATTATGAGTTCACAGAAAGAAGGCAGAGCACTCTAAGAGAAGCAGCTAAGCAGGACATCACCAAGCTTCCATCATTGTCACTCTATGTAGCCTTGTACCAATGCCCTCATACTGCCAGCAGCCACACAGCTTGCAGAGCTCAGGTAAAGAAAAGCCTTGCAAAGTGGTCCCTAGGCAGCAGGCTACAGTTTCTCTCCAAAGAGTTCAGAAGGGGCCAGGGTGAGCCAGAGCAGGGCTCTTAGTTCTTTATTTCAGCAGATGGCACTGCCAGCAGCAAAGGGCCAACTGACTTCACACTGAACCACTGATTCAATGAGATAGAAAGCTCAAGTGCCCCTCAACGACCAGGATCACTCAATGCTCCCCCCATATCCTACCCTCAGCTCCACCATCCAGGCACTGATCCTGTTCGCTGCCAATTTCAAATCAAGTTCAAGGGCCATAAAATATAACAGTCCAGTGAGGCAGTCTTGAATAAAAAAAAACAACCCCAAACTAAACAAATGAACAAAACCAAACCCACAAACCAAAACAAAACCAAGAACAAACCAAACCAAGCCACCAACTTAGAACTAGAATCATAGAATGGTAAGGTTGGAAGGGATCTCAAAGCCTATAGGCAGGGACACCTCCCACTAGTACAGGTCACTCAAGGACTCATCCAACCTGGCCTTGAACACCTCCAGGGAGGTTGTGGAGCACAGAATCACCCAACATGCTCAAATGGGTGATTCTGTGCTGCACAACCTCCCTGGGCAACCTGTGCCAGTGTCTCACCACCTCACTGCAAAGAACTTCCCCCTAAGATCCAGTTTCAGTCTCCCCTCTGCCAGTTTAAACTCATTAAGTTAAAGGAACTCAAATTTGTTCTGTTTGGGTTGGTTTTAAACACTCAAGTAGTCCCAAATAGCACAAATGCATACTTGAAAGCCTTCCACCTTAGAATTAAGTTACAGACATTCAGGATTGTTCTCTTTGGGTTCCTTTTAAAATTTCAAGTTCTAAATAACGCAAACACCTGCTTGAAACCCTTCCACAGCAGAGAAATATTTCTGCACACAACAAGACATCTACACACAGGTATTTCTGCACACAAAATTATCTCTGTTTTAACTCTTTGCTGCAATATTAGCCTGCAGGCACACTGCAGTTCAGATGCCTTGTCTGCATTTGTCACATTCAGAGGCAGATAAATATCCTGAGCACGTTGACAAATGAATCAGTGGTGTAAATGGTGGACAGCGGAAGCAGGGGTTGTGCTTGTCAGCATGAGGGATTTCACTGCAGCAGAGTTGCTGTGGCTTTCATTAGTTCAACAGTCAATGGGTGTTGCTATAGAAACTACCTAGTTAGCCAAGGAGATATGATAACAACAAAAACCAAAAACAAGGAGAGGATAAAACCCCCAGGATCTGTCCAGCAGCTTCAGTTCAGCTCTTGAGTTTATCTTTCAAAGACATCACCAATGGACATGGCTGCTAGTAAGGATATCAGACACTCTGATAGATCTCATTGTGGTATCAGAACACAGGAAAATATAAACCAGCCTCAAACCAGAACCTTTTCAACATCAGATCAAGAATGAAGCAATATTGAGTGGTTTGAATACGTGAAAAGAGTGTTTGGCTTCATGACAATGTGAATCCTGCCCTGAAACTGCAACCCCTCTGTGCAATGCTCCTTCCTTGCTTTGGGGAAACAGAACTTTACTGTTCAAACCACTCCTTGTGTCTGCCAGAAACTGCTTACAAATAGACTCACCTGCCTCAGGTGTGCAGATGGTGGTGGTCACCTCCACAGCAGGCTGGCTCCTGTTCAGTACATGCCACAGTTGGTGATGGTTTGACCATTTGCACTTGAGGAATGAAGTCTGAGACACCCATTTTGGATAATCGAGCACGCAGCCAAGCTGAGATTTTAAGGGATTAAACAGACTTAGAGATCTTCTCATTCTAAAGAGAAGTATGCATCTGACAGATGCCCACATATCACCCAGAGCTCATGCAGAAGCCATGGGTTGTGTTCTCTGGATAGGATTTTTATTCCTTTTCCCATGACTACTTCGTCCCCTAAACTGATTTTTGGCATGTAGCCTCTCAGTAACAAGACAAACATTTTTCCCCCTTTCTTTTTAGAAGTGAATATAAGAAATGTGTGCAGAAATGAGAGGTACACACCAGAACCTGCAAATCCTCTCATTTCTTTTCCTAGTCCTACACCCGGGGTTGAGTGGCAGAGCCTTAAAGCTTTTCATCACAACTGCTGCCTGGCTTGGGAGAGTTTTTTTAATAGAGCAATCCACAGAATTCATCACAAACAAAACAAAAAAAAAACAAACCACCAAACCCAAAACCAACATGCATTAAATAGGCAAAAAGTCAAGAGAATGAGGAAGTCTATCAAGAGGACAACTGTGCCAAGGAAGCAAAAGCAAGACAAACATTACTCAAAGAAAAGGAGCTTGTGGAAACCACACAGCATTTGCTCTCTGTTCAGCTGCAGCTGGTTCCTGTAGCCATCAGAAACAAACCTTTCATTATCACATGGCTTTCCAAGGCTATGGAGGGAAACAAAAAAATGCCAGCATACAGGAATGATTGCTGCCATTTCCACCCAAAGCCTTCAGGCTTTTAGCTCCAAAGTCTCCTGAGAAATCCTGGGGAGCTCTTGCTGCTAAATCACAGCAGAAAAAAATACCCAACCAAATATTTCAAAACGGTTTGCATGGGCACTACAGAAAAGCATGCAAGGGTGATTAGACTGAAAGAGAACATTCAAAAGCTTCTGTCCTCCTCTGTACATCACAGAATCACATTCCTGTTGGAAAAGACCCCTAGGCTCACCAAGTCCAGCTGCTAGCCCTACTCTACAAAGTTCATCTCAAACCATATCCTCAAGCACCACATCCAAGTGACTTTTAAACACATCCAGGGTTGGTGACTCCACCATCTCCCCAGGCAGCTCATTCCAGTGCCTGACCACTCTTGCCATGAAAAAATGTTTCCTAATGTCCAGTCTAAACCTACCCAGTCAGAGCTTGAGGCCATTCCCTCTTGTTCTATCACTATTTACCTGTGAGACCAGCAGCAGCCTCTCCACAATATCCTTTCAGGCAGCTGTGAACAGCAATATATATATATATATGTATATACACCTATGTATATATGCACACCTACATATATATTTACATACATGTGTGTATATATATTTACATACATATAGATTNGAATATGTAGAATATCATAGAATGGTAAAGT